>JACEFZ010005567.1:292500-360000 GCA_014155875.1 Cepaea nemoralis | reverse complement strand
GACGCTGTAGGAGAGAAGGACATCACAACATCGACAAGTGATGCTGTAGGAGAGACGGACATCATAACATCTACAAGTGATGCTGTAGGAGAGAAGGTCACCAGAACATCGACAAGTGATGCTGTAGGAGAGAAGGACATCACAACATCGACAAGTGATGCTGTAGGAGAGAATGACAACAGAACATCGACAAGTGACGCTGTAGGAGAGAAGGACATCACAACATCAACAAGTGACGCTGTAGGAGAGAAGGACATGACAACATCTACAAGTGACGCTGTAGGAGAGAAGGACATCACAACATCGACAAGTGATGCTGTAGGAGAGAAGGACATCACAACATCTACAAGTGACGCTGTAGGAGAGAAGGACATCACAACATCGACAAGTGATGCTGTAGGAGAGAATGACAACAGAACATCGACAAGTGACGCTGTAGGAGAGAATGATATCACAACATCGACAAGTGATGCTGTAGGAGAGAAGGACATCACAACATCGACAAGTGACGCTGTAGGAGAGAAGGACATCACAACATCGACAAGTGACGCTGTAGGAGAGAAGGACAACACAACATCTACAAGTGACGCTCTAGGAGAGAAGGACAACAGAACATCGACAAGTGACGCTGTAGGAGAGAAGGAGATCACAACATCGACAAGTGACGCTGTAGGAGAGAAGGACAACACACATCGACAAGTGATGCTGTAGGAGAGAAGGGACAATAGAACATCGACAGTGACCGCTGTAGGAGAGAAGGACAACACAACATCGACAAGTGATGCTGTAGGAGAGAAGGACCAACACAACATCGACACGTGATGCGTGAAGGAGAGAAGGACAACAGAACATCGACAAGTGACGCGTAGGAGAGAAGGACAACACACATCGACAAGTGATGCTGTAGAGAGAGAATGACAACAGAACATCGAACAAGTGATGCTGTAGGAGAGAAGGACAACAGAACATCGACAAGTGATGCTGTAGGAGAGAATGACAACAGAACATCGACAAGTGACGCTGTAGGAGAGAAGGACATCACCACATCGACAAGTGACGCTGTAGGAAGAAGGACATCACAACATCGACAAGTGATGCTGTAGGAGAGAAGGACATCACACATCTACACGTGGACGCCTAGTAGGAGAGAAAGGACCATCACAAACATCTACACAGTCGTGATGCTGTAGGAGAGAAGGACATCACAACAGCGACAATTGATGCTGTAGGAGAGAAGGACATCACAACATCGACAAGTGACGCTGTAGGAGAGAAGGACATCACAACATCTACAAGTGACGCGGTAGGAGAGAAGGACATCACAACATCTACAAGTGACGCTGTAGGAGAGAAGGACATCACAACATCTACAAGTGACGCTGTAGGAGAGAAGGACATCACAACTCGACAATGTGACGCTGTAGGAAGAGAAGGACATCACAACATCGACAAGTGATGCTGTAGGAGAGAAGGACATCACAACATCGACAAGTGACGCTGTAGGAGAGAAGGAGATCCACAACATCGACAAGTGACGCTGTAGGAAGAGAAGGACATCACAACATCGACAAGTGATGCTGTAGGAGAGAAGGACAACAGAACATCGACAAGTGACGCTGTAGGAGAGAAGGACATCACAACATCTACAAGTGACGCTGTAGGAGAGAAGGACAACAGAACATCGACAAGTGACGCTGTAGGAGAGAAGGACCACAAAAACACTCGACACGTGACGCTGTAGGAGAGAAGGACATCACAACATCGACAAGTGACGCTGTAGGAGAGAAGGCGACATTCACAAACATCTACAAGTGACGCTGTAGGAGAGAAGGAACATCACAACATCGACAAGTGATGCTGTAGGAGAGACGGACATCATAACATCTACAAGTGATGCTGTAGGAGAGAAGGTCACCAGAACATCGACAAGTGATGCCTGTAGGAGAGAAGGACATCACAACATCGACAAGTGATGCTGTAGGAGAGAATGACAACAGAACATCGACAAGTGACGCTGTAGGAGAGAAGGACATCACAACATCAACAAGTGACGCTGTAGGAGAGAAGGACATGACAACATCTACAAGTGACGCTGTAGGAGAGAAGGACATCACAACATCGACAAGTGATGCTGTAGGAGAGAAGGACATCACAACATCTACAAGTGACGCTGTAGGAGAGAAGGACATCACAACATCGACAAGTGATGCTGTAGGAGAGAATGACAACAGAACATCGACAAGTGACGCTGTAGGAGAGAATGATATCACAACATCGACAAGTGATGCTGTAGGAGAGAAGGACATCACAACATCGACAAGTGACGCTGTAGGAGAGAAGGACATCACAACATCGACAAGTGACGCTCTAGGAGAGAAGGACAACAGAACATCGACAAGTGACGCTGTAGGAGAGAAGGAGATCACAACATCGACAAGTGACGCTGTAGGAGAGAAGGACAACACAACATCGACAAGTGATGCTGTAGGAGAGAAGGACAATAGAACATCGACAAGTGACGCTGTAGGAGAGAAGGACAACACAACATCGACAAGTGATGCTGTAGGAGAGAAGGACAACACAACATCGACACGTGATGCTGTAGGAGAGAAGGACAACAGAACATCGACAAGTGACGCTGTAGGAGAGAAGGACAACACAACATCGACAAGTGATGCTGTAGGAGAGAATGACAACAGAACATCGACAAGTGATGCTGTAGGAGAGAAGGACAACAGAACATCGACAAGTGATGCTGTAGGAGAGAATGACAACAGAACATCGACAAGTGACGCTGTAGGAGAGAAGGACATCACAACATCGACAAGTGACGCTGTAGGAGAGAAGGACATCACAACATCGACAAGTGACGCTGTAGGAGAGAAGGTCACCAGAACATCGACACGTGATGCTGAAGCCAGAAGGACCAGAACATCGACAAGCAAGATAATCTGATGAGACTGAACGAGGAAGACAGCGAGAGAAGATCTTCAACAGTCTGTTATCACGATATGAAAAGATCTTGCGCGTTTGTGTAAAAGTAAGAACGGTATATGGTGTGGGCTTTGCAGTGAAGAATTCGCTACTGGGAATGATTGAAATTCCAGCAGGAGGTAAAGAAAGACTATTATCCTTGCTCTTCGCAACCTCTTGTGGTTTTGCCACCATTGTTACTTCATATGCACCGACACTGGCTTTCTCTGATGATGTGAAGTATTCGTTCTATGAGGAGCTGGACTCTGTGATCAGGGCAGTTCCAAAATCCGACTACATTTATATGCTCTGTGGTTTCAATGCTCGTGTGGGCAAGGTCTCGAGTTCATGGTCAGTATGCCTTGGAAAATACAACATCGGTCGCATGAATGAAAATGGGCAAAGACTGCTGGAGCATTGCACCAGAAATGAACTATGTATTACAAACTCCTTTTTTAAAACAAAAGAGCTGTATAAGGTCACATGGAAACATTCAAGATCATGCCATTGGCATCAGCTGGACTTCATTATCACACGGAGACAACATCTGAACCATACATGATTGACTCGAAGTTACCACAGTGCTGACTGTAATACAGATCATTCATTGGTTGTTGCAAGGGTTAGACTGAGACCAAAGAGAATCTACACAGCTAAACACAAATCCAGCCCCAGGATAAGTTAAGTGTGCTATAAATAAACTTGCATCTGGCAAGGCTCCAGGTAAGAATGGGATTACAATAGAGGTAATCAGGAGTGGGCAAGACACTCTCACTCTACAGATCCACCAGCTAATAGAGCTATGCTGGCGACTGTAACAACTATAGGGGTATCTCACTTCTGTGTATTGTTGGGAAAGTATTTGCCAGAATTGTTCTGGGCAGACTTCAAGTCCTGATAGATCAAGTCTACCCCGAATCACAGTGCGGCTTTCGACAGAACCGGTCTACCATTGATATGATATTCTCATTGCGACAAATGCAAGAAAAATGTCGGGAACAAAATCAACCACTGTTTATTGCCTTCATCGACCTCACAAAGGCATTTGATTTGGTCAGTCGTGAGGGTCTGTTCAAGGCACTAAAGAAGATTGGCTGCCCACCAACTCTTCTGTCCATTGTGGAATCGTTCCACACAGGCATGAAGGGTATAATCAAGTTTGATGGTGCAACTTCAGAAGAGTTTGAAATCAAGAGTGGAGTTAAGCAAGGTTGTGTACTATCTCCCACCCTCTTTGGAATATACTTTTCACTTCTACTGAAATATGCCTTTCGTGATCAGGATGGTGGTATATACATTCACTCACGCTCAGATGGCGGCCTCTATAATGCTCAGAGATTGAAGGCCAAGACCAAAATTAGGAGGGCACTAATCAGAGAGTTGCTTTTTGCGGATGATGCTGCAATTACGACCCACTCTGAGGAAGAATTACAACATCTACTATCTGCATTCTCCAATGCTTGTTCTGAATTTGGTTTAACAATTAGCAAAAAGAAGACATAGATTATGTCACAAGGTGCACATGGGGTACCATCAATCTTTATTGACGACGCCGAACTGGAGATAGTAGACCATTTTACATATTTAGGATCAGAGGTAAATAGCAAATTATCCCTAGATCAGGAAATCAACATCAGGATTGGTAAGGCAGCAACAACAATGAACGTGTTAGCAAAAAGAGTCTGGGAGAACAGGAAGCTTACTGCCAAAACAAAAGTCCTCGTCTAGCAAGCCTGTGTCCTTAGTACTCTTCTTTATGGCAGTGAAACCTGGACAACTTACTCACGCCAAGAGAAAAATTTAAACAGCTTTCATATGCGGTGTCTGCGAAGAATTCTTGGTATTAAGTGGGAAGACAAAGTCAAATACTGAAGTATTGGAAAGATCAGGTTGTGTGACGGTGTATTCCATGCTCAGTCTTCGTAGACTTAGATGGATAGGACACGTTAGGAGGATGGATGATGGTAGAATACCAAAGGACATCTTTTTTGGTGAATTACAGATGGGTAGGAGATCTCAGGGTCGGCCTCTACTACGATATAAAGATGTGTGTAAGCGGGACATGATTGATACAGGCATTGATAATGCACATTGGGAGCAAGTCGCCGCTGAACGTGTTGCATGGAGGGCAACTATCAGAAATGGAATAAAGACAAAGGAGAAAATGATTGCATATAAAGCACACACGGAGCGTGAGAGACGTAAGATGATGCATGATGGTGGAAATGACCATGTTTTCACATGCATCTATTGTGGGCAAACATTTGCAGCAAGAATTGGCGCCATGGGTCGTAGTTATTAAGCCTTTTTGAAGCACAGTGTACCAAACTATCGTCTGTCAAGACGGAAAGGTGCCAATGAAGAACGTTACTCTGTCATTAGCAGGAGAGTAGTTGGGCGAGGTTCGATGCTAGCTCTCGTCATTCGCTACAGGAAGGAAAGACTGACCACTAATAGTTCGTGCTCTCAGGCCTAAACAAAGTGTCGTGGACGTAACAGTTTACATTCCCATGGCAGAACCTTGTGGTACTTGTTTAAATAACATTACTAATAAAAATATCAGTGTATTATTTTGTATGAAAAGATATCATATTTGTATGAAAAAAATATCATATTTGAATGAAAAGATATCATCCATCCATCCATCATGTGCCATGCCGGTAAGCGTTGGCGGTCATGTTCTGCCATCTCACTCGATCACCAGAGTCGTGGATCAGCTCCGTGTTTCTGTCTCGTCCATGCCACAAGGCCAAGCCATCTAGATACTTGCTTCTAGGTCTTCCCCTTGAAGATATCATATGTGGATGAAAAGATATCATATTTGTACTAAAAGATATACTTGGAAGAAAAGATAACATAGTTGTATGTAAAGATATCATATTTTGATGAAATGATATCATATTTGGTTGAAAAGATATCATATTTGGATGAACAGATTTCATATTTGAATAGAGACATTACTGCTTACAGCTCTAGCGGTTGCAAAAGTATGGTCGCCCACACCAGCTGGTAATGCACAGAATGATGATAAATATACATGTCACGTGTGTTTTGATAGCAGGATCCGCTGGAGTAAACAGACACACAGAAAAGTCAATAATACCACATGACATAACCTAATCAGTACAAGGAAACACATGTCATCGGATTATGACAACTTTAGTGCTTTAATGGTCTTATAAATGTTATGGGACAGTGGTTCTCAACTTTATTTGGTCCATGGCACCCTTTACCATATGCTCAGAATGTCATCCCCCCCCCCCCTTTTTCGAATTTCCTACCTATAAATCCCCCATCCTTACACAGTGTCACACGTCGTTCTTGATGATAATATCACGAAGTTCTTACGATGATATGTTTATGATATTGTCGTGTGATGGTCGTTGTCTAGGTAACGAATACTCCTGGTGTGTCAATGGATATATCTAACTGTCTTGCAATATAACTCACCCCCGCAGTGCACATTCACCAGTCATTAAACAAGATTCAGTTGGCGCACATAATCCTTTATTACAGAAATAACACAGACTCACGGAACATATGTATATATCCAGAAACAATGTAATCCATAGACTATAAATATCCTCCTCACAAATCAACCAGCACACATCAATGCCTTCTCAAGCCTGCTTCATATCAAATCCACAAGACAGGTAATCCAGCTCCTATCCACCGCTGGACCTCACACAATACACCCACACACTGGGTCTTAGTTTCCACTAACGATATCACCCACTCTGGGTTCAGGCCCTCACTCACTATAGAACCCACTCTGGTTCAGGCCTGTCTTCACAACTAGGAGAACAACACAACACGGAGATCTCTAACTCCGCTTCTCCTTAGACTACCGACCAGTTCGGCATCTACACATCAACTGCCTTGAAGTCCCTTGACTTCACACACACCTACCCTATCTCTCGCCCCATCCACCCTAGGGGTTTTTTCTCTACCCTCACTATTTTATTTCTCAGGACTGGCTGTTTTCTCATAGCCAGGTCAGTCACTTTACTGTCTCCCACTTTCATCTCCATTCTTTCTCATGCCCGGTCACTCAACTCAATGTCAATGACCCAGGCTTATGTCATCACCCCCCTCTTAAAAGAAAACTTCGTTTTCAAATATTGGGAGACTAACACTTACTAAACATGTGACCCAGACATATTGCCTGGGTAGCCCTAAGTATGGCTCCACCTCACTCTAGCTACCACCCTAAATAATACATCAAATGCTCATAGTACACTCCCATATTCCCCACACATAAATACAACCATCTTTCTATCTTGTGTACCAATGCATGAACTAATACATCACATAATAATAATACATCATAGGAAAGCATTATACTTATGTACCCACAGGTCTCTTACTACTTCACGACCACACAATACTATTTGTGTACCGACCCTATATCAGGTGGTTCTGTTCTTGCATTAACCCTCCTCTGATTCCTGTCGATGCTGTGTCTACCTTTCATGTACCCATGACTCATGGTACCTCTACAAGTTACAACATCTGTTTGATATCCCTAGCCCTGGGTCAGTAATGTCGCGAACACTCTTTTGACCTGACTCAACTTTCCTATCTGCATATTGCATCGTTACACTTGAGTCTCTGTTTAGTCTGAACTCTTTATTCAATCTTGGCGCATATATCTGGCACCTTGCTTTCTGCTGCATACGCCTTATGCCTATGTGCCCTGCACATGCACTATCCTGAGCTGTTCTAGTATATCGGTCTCTATGTGCTAAAGGTACTGCTACTTGCCCACGTGCAGTTCTGCTATCTGAAAACCTGCGAGTGAGAACATTGTTCTTCCTCTCGAAGCACCATCTACCCTTCCCTGACTGACTATTTTCTACTCTACTACACCCTTGGGAACATTTGTTCAGAGTAGTATCTTGTCTCTGGGAGTCACTATCACTATATTTGGGATCCATTCTCATCTGCTCAACTGTACTATCCTTGTCCTGAGTTCCTGTGTCTACTTCAAGTGCCTCTTCTACCTCAGCTATACTCTCTAATTTAGGTTCTCTTGTGGTAACTACCTCATTACTGCTTACACTATATTTTTGGTCCCAATAAACTACTTCCTCTTCTGTACAATCTTTAACTCCTATAACATTTCCTATGATCAAATCGGCCACTGGTGAGTCCAAAACACACGCTGTCACTCTTCCAGTGATATATGGTGTTTTTACTGTTATTATGGCTAATGGGTAGAACTCTACTGTGCCGTTGAATGTTATGCATCTAATCTTTTTCCCTGTATAATCCGAGGGATCTATTAAACTTTTCCTCACTCCGATAGACGTACATCCGGAATCCCTAATTGTTAACGCTGGTCTATCATTGACGAATCCCTGATGCAGCTTCAGACTTCCTCCTTCATGCACTGCTGATCCTGCTTTCACTGTATGACCACATATTAGGACTGGCTGACTGTCTTTTTCAAAAAGAGGTTTGCACCCACTACAATCTTCATTGTTCAGCGTCTCAATTACTTGCGCTGCATTTGAGTGCTCTGTTTCTCTCACCCTACATTGATGGCTGATATGCCCCTTCTTTCCACATTTGAAACAGATGATCTCCTTCCTTGCGTTACTTGTTGGCTCACTGGATGGCTTGTGCAGTCACACTCCGCTGCCTTGTGTCTCCAGCTCCCACAATTCCAACATCCGGCATAATTTGGACGTCTCTGGAAAGTTCCCTCTTCTATATGGGTACCGTCCTACTCTACCAACATTGTTTCCTCGGAAACCATTATCTTGAAGTTCTTGCTGCTCACCTTTCTGTGCTGAATCCACACTTTTCGCCCTTGGTCTGATGACTGGATTCTGGTCCTGTTTAGTGTACGCTGCACAGACTATTTCCTCACTCATTAGTTTCCCAATAGATACGTTAGGATGTGCAGTCATGTAGTTTTGCCCTAACTGAGACATTGTGTCTATGTCCTTTGGCTTACGTTCCTCAAAGAAAGCCACTAAATTGGTATTACATGAAGCTAATACTTTGTCTCTTAACACTAAATCTACTAATTTATTAAAATCTTTCCCTACTTCTGCGAGCTCCATCCATTTGTTAAATGTGTTCTTTACTGTGTTAACAAAGTCTGTGAAATCTTGATTTGTCTCTGGCACTAACTGTCTAAACTTTGTTCTATATCCATGCTCAGTGAGTTGGAACTTTGTGAGGAGACGTTGACGCAAAATAGTGTAGTTGTTTCTTTCTTCCTACAGGTAAATTAAACATTGTATCTAGAGCCTTACCCGTAAGAAACTCGCCAAGTCGCATCGCATACTCTTTCTCTGGAATACCTAACGCTTTGGCTGATGCCTCGAACCTGGCCAAATAATTTTCAAGTTGGTCCCGGTCTGTAAAATATGGCAGTTTTAATCTCTGTGACGACTGCGACGGTCTTCTGCTTTCCTCACTTTGACCTTTCGAAGATAGTTCTAATTTTCTGAGAGCAATTTCAGCTTCCATCTTAATCTTCTCTTTCTCAATTTCCATTTTCATTTGTGTCTCTTTCTCTTCCTGTAGACGCTTGTTTTCTATTTCAGCTATCTTTACTTCCTGTAGACGTTTGTTTTCCATTTCAGCTAGTTTTACTTGTGTCTCTTCTCTTCCTGTAGACGCTTTGCCTCGCGTTCATTATGCCTCTCCTCTCTTTCCAGTCTGTTTTTGTTCTTTTGCTTCGGCATACTCCTGTAACTCTTTACCTTTCAGGCCTATTCGTTCACCTGCTTCAATATATTCCATTAAAGTAGGCATCTTGTACTTGTGGACACGTTGCTGTGAATCAGCCAACTATAAATGTACAGACTCTGCTGTTAGTCTTTGTGTCACTTCCCTAAGTACACCAGCACTCCCTGTGTACGTAAATTCGTAGTGCTAAAATATCACTCTGTACTCACCCAGTCACTCTATAAGCACTAGGTAGTGAGGGGAAATATCACCTATGCTCCCTCGCATATATCTATAACACATAGTTGTATAACATTTCTGGAAATATTGTTAAACATACATATAAATACATATACAAACAAATGGTTGATAACAATAAGTGTTTTCTATAAAAAAAAACGTTACACTCACAAGCCTAGTACACGGAGACGGTGATCACAAAGAAATAAACCACAGTAACAACCACAAGCTTGTGTAGGGACACCCACAGTGCGCGTAATATATAAATATAAACTGACAAAGACCACTAGACAGCAGACATGACGAAAGATCACAATAATAACATATATCCGACCACACAAATATCATATGTAAATATAACGAAAAGAAGAAAACAGTAAAAAGAACAAATATAAAATGAATAATGTACATAGATCTGACGATAGACACTTGGACACCGTGTATAAAGTCGAGACGACCCAATGCTCAACCGCACAAAACAAACTGACTCGTCAGCTGCCTCTCAACAACATACAATGTGTACCTAGACAATTTCTCTTTGCTTTGTCTCCCGTACGTCGCGAAACAATGCAAAAATATCCTACTTATTACAACCACTGGACCACATACAAACAATTACGTAACGCACAACAACAATACTTAGGACGATGAGAGCAATAGAAAACAAAAAAAAAATCGCCGACAACAATGCAATGGTGAAATCTCATAAAAGTCCTTATTTTGTTTGTGTTAATATTTATTCGCAATCCGCTGGAAATGTCTACGACACTAGATTTCAAAATGACTGATTGATTTGTTGAGTGGTTCCCGAATTCACGTGGTGATCATAAGTTCCAACTGTCGACAAAAGTTGAAGATGATAGTGATATCCAAACTGTTCTGTCTCGACACAGTCCGCAATTGTAACAATTATGTGATAGATTTACTTTTAAAGCCAAAGTTCATCACAAAAAGACCTCAACTGTCCGCCGCTTTAACTGTGTAGAGTCAGTTCTTTTTCGGTAACTGTATGCCACCCAGCCTGCGGTGATGACATATCATCCTTCGTTGTAACAATGATTGCTCATGACAGAGTAATGATAACGATAGTAGAACAGTTCAACAAAGACGAAACACAAAATCTGGCTTTCTTTCAAAACAACCTTGTTTTGTTAATTCACAATGAGTCATCTTGACCACACTAGGCCGTGGAAATTTTCCTGAGTACCTTTCCTCCTTCCACCCCCAACTCACAATGTCACCTCAATTTCTCTTTATCACTCTCAGTGAAAAATTCCTCCGTAAAAACAGTTTCCAAACAACCTTGAAAGCCCCACTCGGCTGCTCTATTAACTCCGTGGAAAATCACACTTTCCACTGCTGCCCTAGCACGGCTGTGGTAGGGGTTAACGTAACTCTCCCCCGTACCTGGACGCTGGTGTCTCCACCCGTCCTATTAACTGCGTCGACAAATCTTGACCAGTCAACTTGCGACAACACAGTGCGCTTGCCTTCGCACACACACCAAAATATCCCACCACGCACAGGATGTTGCGACGAAATTGCTCGCTGTCTTCAATCCTGTCCTGTCAAACACACACACACTATGACTGACCGCTCTTGTTGCAAACACCTCACTGTCCACGCGACATTTCCTCTGTGCTGTTTTGACTAGTGACTACCCCTGTCACCGTAGTCGACTCTGCCGGTTGATCTGTGCTGCGTTAAATCTCTGACACTCCCTCTCGCTTCAGCGATATGGTTGGTATCCAATTCACCTGTAGTGAACTTGACGTGAACTGACTGTTCGCTTGTGATTTCTGCCGCGTATTTTTCCCGCGCGCTGACAGTTTTTCTTCGATGTGGCGTCTTACACACACAAAAGAGTTGCTGTTAATATCTTGACGCAGTACTGTCTAAATTGATGGAACGAAGTCACAGATACTAACTCCTCTCTCAGCGAAGAGCCCACAAATATCTCAGAATGACACCAATGTCTATAATGCAATGGGTATCTTGATCGGACGAGCTCTCAGATACTCCTTACTAAGCGACAAGCTCCCAGTCATCAATGTATCCCCGTCGTTCTTGCCAGGAGAGACCCCAGATGTATCACTGGTTTTCTTGAACGGACGAAGCCTCCAGATGTCACACGTCGTTCTTGATGATAATATCACGAAGTTCTTACGATGATATGTTCATGATATTGTCGTGTGATGGTCGTTGTCTAGGTAACGAATACTCCTGGTGTGTCAATGGAGATATCTAACTGTCTTGCAATATAACTCACCCCCGCAGTGCACATTCACCAGTCATTAAACAAGATTCAGTTGGCGCACATAATCCTTTATTACAGAAATAACACAGACTCACGGAACATATGTATATATCCAGAAACAATGTAATCCATAGACTATAAATATCCTCCTCACAAATCAACCAACACACATCAATGCCTTCTCAAGCCTGCTTCATATCAAATCCACAAGACAGGTAATCCAGCTCCTATCCACCGCTGGACCTCACACAATACACCCACACACTGGGTCTTAGTTTCCACTAACGATATCACCCACTCTGGGTTCAGGCCCTCACTCACTATATAACTCACTCTGGTTCAGGCCTGTCTTCACAACTAGGAGAACAACACAACACGGAGATGTCTAACTCCGCTTCTCCTTAGACTACCGACCAGTTCGGCATCTACACATCAACTGCCTTGAAGTCCCTTGACTTCACACACACCTACCCTATCTCTCGCCCCATCCACCCTAGGGTTTTTTCTACCCTCACTATTTTATTCCTCAGGACTGGCTGTTTTCTCATAGCCAGGTCAGTCACTTTACTGTCTCCCACTTTCATCTCCATTCTTTCTCATGCCCGGTCACTCAACTCAATGTCAATGACCCAGGCTTATGTCACACAGTATACATAAAAATGGAATCTAAATTTAATAACACATATTAGAACAAGTCTAGACATCTACATGAAACGTGATTAGCGGGTCTATTTACGTTGTAAAACAAATTTCATTAGGGCGAGAAGTACAGAACCGTAAAATTTAGAGGGAAAAACAATATCAAGTAACTGGTTCTTGTATTAAAGCGATCTTGAAATAATCTTTATTCCCCCCTGTCATGGAACCACTGGAGTTAACGATCAGATTATAGACTGACAGAGACAGTCGGTATAGACAGATGCAACTTTTTGTTGTTAGTGTGGGAAACACTTCCATCGGATCAAACGCAACCCGAAGTCTTTGAGATTTCCCCAAGATCACAGGTTCAACTTGTCGGCATGTTGTTTTGCCGGATCTCAAGATGAAAGAAAAGACTCCGTCTTGATTTGGTTGCCGCCAGGACAATGACGTCACTCGGACAATTCCCGGCTGTATGAAACATAACTAAATTGTGCTCAGTGTATAGAATGGAATACGCATGAAGGAAGTGGAGTGTTTGTTTTGTTCCAATTCTAATGGAGAAGGGAAGTACAGTGTCCTATGTGGTTTGAAAACGACGGACATGTATTCATGTTGAATTGTGAATTCCGACTCAGAACTGGAATAACTAGCATACGGTTCCACGGTTATAGAAGAGCGGATGGACAACACAGAGGTGTGAACCATGGCTGTCACACTGGGTGCAGTTATTCTAAATTGCCTCGGAAATGGAACACCGTTCCACAAATTATAGTCTCATATAAATCAGGAGTGTTATCCTAAAAGAGCCAATGTAGCAGTGATTGGGTGCCCAAGGCAGTTGTTTTTATGAAACTATTAACACCTCCATGGACAATGACAATATTAGGTAGAGAGGTGGAATAACAAAGTGGTTTATTCAGTAACATTGTCCAACAAGACAGAAGTTATTATTTGGAGATTGTGTGTGATTGAAGGAAAGGTTCCTAAGTAACTGGATTTTATTGGATATATGTTTTCACCGTATGTGTGGGACTAACAGACAGTAGTTCATGAATTCACACGGGGGTGACCACGCATCCAAACTTTCCACGACTGACGGGAGGAAATCGACACCTGACCGGAGAGACGCTTCATCGGGTGAGCTTCCTCTGATTCTGTGACTTTGTGCAGTTGCATGGCCATGGCACGATGATGAATGTGACTCTGATCCTAATATGACTGATCTTCTCGCATACACCATAGACAATACTACAGACGTTCCATACACATACATTACACACACCTGACATTTTTCTTGTTTAAATAATTTTATTATTTGTTAGAAGACGGTGTTGTGTGTGTATGTTTTAGAGGAATATGAAGAGGGGTATTGTCTTGTGGTAAGAGAGAGAGAGAGAGAGAGAGAGAGAGAGAGAGAGAGAGAGAGAGAGAGAGAGAGAGAGAGAGAGAGAGAAAGACAGAGAGAGAGAGAGAGAGAGAAAGACAGAGAGAGAGAGAGAGAAAGACAGACAGAGAGACAGAGAGAGAGAGAGAGAGAGAAAGACAGACAGCGAGAGAGAGACAGAGAGAGAGACAGAGAGAGAGAGAGAGAAAGACAGACAGAGAGAGAGACAGAGAGAGAGAAAGACAGACAGAGAGACAGAGAGAGAGAGAGAGAGAAAGACAGACAGAGAGAGAGACAGAGAGACAGAGAGAGAGAGAGAGAAAGACAGACAGACAGAGAGAGAGACAGAGAGAGAGAGAAAGACAGACAGAGAGAGAGAGAGACAGAGAGAGAGAGAGAGAAAGACAGACAGAGAGAGAGAGACAGAGAGAGAGAGACAGACAGAGAGACAGAGATAGAGAGAGAGAGAAAGACAGACAGAGAGAGAGAGACAGAGAGAGAGAGACAGAGAGAGAGAGAGAGAAAGACAGACAGAGAGAGAGACAGAGAGAGAGAGAGAGACAGAGAGAGAGAGAGAGAGAGAAAGACAGACAGAGAGCAGAGAGAGACAGAGAGAGAGACAGAGAGAGAGACAGAGAGACAGAGAGAGAGAGAGAGAGACAGAGAGAGAGAGAGATAGAGAGAGAGACAGAGAGAGAGAGATAGAGAGAGAGAGAGTGACCCAAAGACGGACAGGGGGTGTGTAGACACAGGTCGGCAGACTCTCAAGCTGATGATAGGGAATTAAAGAAGTGTGCCTGTTGATTCCACTTCCCCCCAGGGACGACACCCCCCCCCCCCCCCCCCCCGAAACCCTAAAATTCCCTCCTGTGGGGGTGGGGTGGGGGAATTCCCCACCGGTTGAGAACCACTGTCATAGGAAGTAAAGTGTGGTATTAACCACATAACTGAATTTTTCTGAGTGATTTATACAAATCTAGCATCACGCCACAAGGCGTCGTTTACTTTAACTACTTTTATGGGCATTGTAAAACCACTTTATACATTTACTGTGCAATTTGGTGGTTAAAAAATCCAATATGCGATTGATCTCAAACTATACTTTGCTATTTGGAAATGAGATCTGCAACGTGGCATGTATTTGTGAACATCTCAATCCGCGTTGGGAGGAAGTTGTAGTGAGTTTTTGCTTACTGCTCTAGGACCTTTTTCGTGAGTCCTAGAAATCATTTAGGTATCTTGTGTTAATGTTATGTTTGTATGTGCTCAGAATGGTTGAAAATCTTTGAAAATGCTCGTCGCAAGGCTTTGTTTTCTGTCATCTGTATTGTACGCTGAGAGAAGTACATTGTGAATGTTCTGTATCTGTTTGTTCGCATTATACAACATTATAGAAGTAAATTGTGTTGTTATTTGAATATTTCTTAATTTATTTTGTTTTCTCACAGAGATAAAGGGCTATCCAGTGGTACCTTCATGCAGACAAATGCATTTTACCATCATTATTATCATTCGTTTTATGTTTCAGATAGCTGTTACTTTAATTTTTCTTAGTCCAAAAGAAACACGTCGTGACTAAATTTACAATTGAAGTAAATGAAGTTATTTTGGGGTCATCATCATCATCATCAAGTGCCGTGCCGGCTGGCGTAGGCGTTCATGGCTCTCCATAGATCTCGGTCTTTGGTTTTCTGGATCAACTCTGCTGCTGATATTCCTCCATGCCACCGTCTCAATCCATCCAGCATCACTTCTCTTGGTCTACCTCTGCCTCTCTTCCCCTCGATCTTTCCAGTTGTTACGATGTTCTCCAATGCCTCTCTTCTCATCACATGACCGAGGAAAGCTGTTTGTCTCTGTCTTATTGTTGTATATAATGTTCTAGTTTCATTAGCCTGTTTCAGGCAGTCGTCGTTAGTTACTCTGGCAGTCCAAGGAATTCGCAACATTCGTCTCAGGAACCACATCTCTGTTGCTTCTAATTTCTTCTTAATTTGTTCATTTACATTCCAAGATTCACTGCCATACAGCAAAACTGGTTCTACATAGCATTTCAGCACTCTCTTTCTTACATTCAGTGACAGTGACTTATTGCATAAGATACTCTTCATTTTATGAAATGCGGCTTTTGCCTGCCCTATTCTGCTCCTAATCTCTGTTGTACATCTTCCATCTGATGTTATAAATGCCCCTAGGTATCTAAAATTATCAACTTGGTTAAGGATTTTCCCTTCTATTTCTATGTCACATTTTGGTGTCACCATTTTCTTTGATATTACCATTGTTACTGTTTTCTTGATATTCAAGTTGAGTCCTTTCCTTGCACTCTCTGTTACTACAACGTCTAATAATTGTTGTAGGTCTGTTGAATTATCCGCCACCAATACTGTGTCATCTGCATAGCGTATATTATTTATATTATAACCTCCAACTATTATTCCTGGCATCTCTTTGATCTCTCTCATTATTACTTCGCTATACAGGGAGAAAAGATCTGGTGACAAGACACACCCTTGTCGTACTCCTAGCTTTATCTGTTCGTAACTACCCTCTTTATTTCCCATTTTAATTGCTGCTACTTGGTTCCAGTAAATATTCTTTATTATTCTTAAATCTTTTCCATCAGTGTTGATATCTTCCAACATTTTAATCAGTTCATCATGTTTTACTTTATCAAATGCCTTAGTATAATCTATGAAGCACAAATATATGTCCCTCTGTTTCTCTATTGACCTTTCTATTAGTGTCCGCAATGTATAAATTGCATTGTTTGTGCCCTTTCCTTCCACAAAGTAAGTGCAGAAATTCAAATATTTAGATCAGTGGTTCTCAACCTTTTTTGGCCCGTGCCCCCTTTCACCATATTTTCAGAACGTTATTCCCCCTATCGTATTTCCTACCTAAAAATTCCCCCCTCCCGCCCCTACACAGTATATGTAATAATGCAAGCACATACTAAAACAAGTCTAGATGTCCACATAAAACGTGATTTGTGGGTCTACTTACTTTATAAAATTAATTTTAGAAGGGTGAGACGTACAGAACCGTAAAGTATGACCGGAAAAACAAGATCAAGTAATCCCGGGAAGGTTAACCCGGTCAACAAATGCCCGCAGAAGTCGGATGTGTCGGCCTAACGGCGCAAGAACGCAGCTCTGCTGTAAACAGGCACAACGCAATCACATCCGAAAAAAAAACTCCGGATGAACGAAGAAGAAGAAGAAGATCAAGTAATCAGCTCTTGTATTAACACGATCTTGAAATAATCTTCATCCCCCCCCCCCCCCCCCGGAAACCCCAAAATTCCCCCCTAGGGGGGAATTCCCCACCGGTTGAGAACCACTGATTTAGACACATGGATACAACCAGTTAGAAGGCAAGCAAAACCTTCATTCTATCAAATGAATAACATTATATGCAATTAGCCGATGTTATCGAAAGCTAGAAAAAGAGTTCCTGCATGTTACATAGAACCAGTTTCAATATACAGCTGCGAATCCTGGACAGTTAGTATACAGGTGAAAAAATCCATGGAAGCCTTGGAGATGATGTGTATTAGAAGAATACTGAAAATTCCTCGGACAGCCAAGATGAGCAATCTGGACATTATCAGGGAGGCTAAGTCGCAATGACAACTTACCACAAACATCAGAAAGAGACAGCCGTCATTCTCTTGGCCGCATTATGAGAAGACAAAAACTGGAACGTGTTATGACAACATGAAAGATGTATGGGAAGAGAGATAGAGGAAGACAGCGAGAGAAAATGCTTGACAGTCCTGTGTCATGCACGGAAGGGAATCAGCTCGCGAATTGGTGCCTGCTGTTGGAGATCGCAAGATGTGGAGAAGCTTGAACGCCTACGCCAGACGGCACAGCACTTGAATGATGGTGATGATGAATCCCAAGAGAAACGAACTATGGCAGAGCAATGAGGTTAACACATTTAATGAAACAAGAGCTGAGGAACTGAATCTGACGATGGACAGGACACATATTGAGGTAAGAAGACGATAAATAAGCAGACGAAGAAAGGGAGGAGAAGGAGAAGAAGGAGAAGAGGGGGAGGAGGAGAAGGGGGAGGAGGAGAAGGAAGAGGAGGATAAAGAGGAGGAGAAGGAGGAGGACAATAAGAAGAGAAGAAGAAGAAGAAGAAGAAGAAGAAGAAGAAGAAGAAGAAGAAGAAGAAGAAGAAGAAGAAGAAGAAGAAGAAGAAGTAGTAGTAGTAGTAGTAGAAGAAGAAGAAGAAGAAGAAGAAGAAGAAGAAGAAGAAGAAGAAGAAGAAGAAGAAGAAGAAGAAGAAGAAGAAGTAGTAGTAGAAGAAGAAGAAGAAGAAGAAGAAGAAGAAGAAGAAGAAGAAGAAGAAGAAGTAGTAGAAGAAGAAGAAGAAGTAGTAGAAGAAGAAGAAGAAGAAGAAGAAGAAGAAGAAGAAGAAGAAGAAGAAGAAGAAGAAGAAGAAGAAGAAGAAGAAGTAGTAGTAGTAGAAGAAGAAGAAGAAGAAGAAGAAGAAGAAGAAGAAGAAGAAGAAGAAGAAGAAGAAGAAGAAGAAGAGCAGCTCCTGCCCTCTTTGTCTCTCCTTCCCCTAAAATAATATACTTTATTAGCCTCACACCTAGTTCATTGATCCCCGCAGGTCGTCTCTGGGGCAGCTGTACTCCGTGGGCAGTTGTACTCTGTGGGCAACTGTACTCCGCGGGCAGCTGCATTCTGTGGGCAGCTGTACTCTGTGGGCAGCTGTTCTCTGTGGGCAGCTGTTCTCCGTGGGCAGCTGTTCTCTGTGGGCAGCTGTACTCTGTGGGTAGTGTGTGCTAGAAGCTTGGCGGAAAACAATGACTTCCGACATTTTGTTTGCCTTTCTGCTGATGGTCTCTTGCACACATGTTCATGCTGTGTGGGTACGTTGACTCCAACGGCTTATTGATGTTATTGTTGTTGTTGTTGTTGTTGTTGTTGTTGTTGTTGTTGTTGTTGTTCTTCTTCTTCTTCTTCTTCTTCTTCTTCTTCTTCTTCTTCTTCTTCTTCTTCTTCTTCTTCTTCTTCTGCCTGTCTGTCTGTCTGTCTGTCTGTCTGTCTGTCTGTCTGTCTGTCTGTCTGTCTGTCTGTCTGTCTGTCTATGGTGGGGTAGTGGGACATAAATTGTCTATCTATAGTGAGACATAAATTGTCTGTCTATGGTGGGACATACATTGTCTATCTATAATAGGACATAAATTGTCTGTCTATAGTGGGGCTTAACTTGTCTGTCCGTAGGGGGCATAACTTGTCTGTCTAAGGTGTGCCATAATTTGTCTGACTATCTAATCTACATACCTCAATGTCTGCCCGTCTGTCTGCTTTCTATCCACCATGCGCCTCTAACATAATGACCACGCCCGTCTTCACAGAATGTGTTCTTTTGTCGTGAGCACGGTCAAACCTGCGCACAGAATGAAGACTGTTGTTTAGGTAGAACCTGCACCACCATCTCAAGACCCCGAGTGTGTCTTCCAGAAATTCATGTGTCCGTAAGTCTCGTTTTCCGCACAATTTTAATGTAGACTGCTAATGATCTAATTAACATTTAACTTAAGTGCTGAGTTTAAGGTCTTAGTCAGATATGATTGAGCTACTTTTTGACAGTAGACGGTACTACCTGCTGTCTGTTAGAGCCGACTGCTGGCTCGCCAAACCCGACATTCCACAATGTAAGAGCAGCTTCGGACGGAGGAGCTCAATATGGAGGGTACAAACCTTATCCTAGTCTGAGAAAATGCAACCTTCAGACTAAATGTTATGGCATGGTAAACCAGATCCAAAGCCTTTGTCGGCAACTGATTTAAGATCGAATCTCAACAGGCGGATAGTTAGAGTATCGCTTTGCTGATCCGGCAGCTTCTCCAGCTTTGTCTTGTTTCAGGTGTAGTGGTGTTACCTTTTCTCTGCAGTAAACTAGGCAGGCTGAGTATGGGCAACACATGGTCTCTACAATTCAGTCCAGACTTTGTGCCATGGAGAGGTATATCTCATTTTACAAACTATTGTCTGTCAAGACGGCAAAGTGCCAGTCAGTCAAGCGCTGAGCTAATCGTGGCTCTTGATGTACACGTGGCCCACGAGTAACATGTAATGGATCACCGCCAAGGAGTCCAAAAAGACCGGAGTTCTAGGTGGGGATGCCGTGAAAGCAACATCCCTCTTGGAAACAAACATGGAGAGGTTTCATAAGATACTGATGGCGAGACCATCACTCTAGAGGTCGAGCTGTCCAATACAATTGAGAATGTCAGGGCAAAGATTCAGGATATGGGAGTCACGTCTCCTGGTCAGCAGAGGTCGGTCTTTGTTGGCAAACAGTTGGAAGTGTAGAAGTTACGAATTCTTGCCTGGAGTATTTCGCTGCATCTCGTCAGGTTCAGATGGCGTGGAAGCCCGGACAATGCACAAGTAATTAAAACGTTGAATAGAGGCCCTGAAGATGTGGATATACAGAAGCCTGGACAATGAACAAGCAATTAAAATAACATGAATCACAGAGGTTCTAGAAAAAAATTGCGGATGAAAAGAGAGTTGATTAAAGAAATAAAAAAAAAAAAAAAAAGAGGCAAGTGAAATATTTCTCTCCTCTCATCAAATAGCCGAAGAAAGCTGTTTGTCTCTTTCTTATTGTTGTACTAGCAGACCCGGCCCGGCTTCGCCCAGGCCCTGGTGGGGAGCATCTCATTTAATTCATATAAGTAGTCATATAAGCTCCCGTTCGCGTTCCTGTCTGTCTGTCTGTCTGTCTGTCTGTCTGTCTGTTTGACCCTGCCCGGCATCGCCTGGCTCCTAGTGTGGAGCATCTCATTTAATTCATATAAGTAGTCATATAAGCTCCCGTTCCCGTTCCCGACTATCTATCTGTCTGTCTGTCTATCTGTCTGTCTGTCTGTCTGTCTGTCTGTCTGACCCGGCCCGGCTTCGCCCAGCCCCTGATGGGGAGCATCTCATTTAATTCATATAAGTTCCCGTTCCCGACTATCTGTCTGTCTGTCTGTCTGTCTGTCTGTCTGTCTGTCTGTCTGTCTGTCTGTCTGTCTGTCTAATCATTTATTGGTTGCGGTTAGAACAACCTTAGATAAACGAAGACCAACTTGCAAAAAGCATTAGAAAGAGCACTTGAAAGATCTTTACATATTCCCCCAACAATTAACTTGGGTATATGGAACAGCGGCAGCAGCAGCAGCAGAAGAAGAAGAAAAAGGAGGAGTAGGAGGAAGGAGGAGGAAGAGGGTGGAGGAGGGAGGAGGAGGAGGGAGGAAAAGATAGGCGGAGAGAGGAGGAGGAGGGAGGAGTACGGAGGAATAGGAGGGAGGAGGAGGAAGGATTAGGAGGAGGGGGAAAGAGGAGAAGGAGGAGGAGGGAGGAGGAGGAAGATGGAGGAGGAGTAGAGAGGAGGAGGAGGGAGAAGGAGGAGGAGGAGGAAGGAGGAGGAAGAGGGAGGAGGGGAGGAGGAGGAAGAGGGAGGAGGAAGAGGGAGAAGGAGAACGCAGGAGGAGGAGGGAGAGGGAGGAGGAGGGAGGAGGAGGAGGGGGAGAAGGAGGAGGAGGAAGAATGATGAGGAGGAAGGAAGAGGAAGGAGGAGGAGGGAGGAGGTAGAGGGAGGAGGAGGAGGAGGAGGAGGAGGTAGGAGGAAGAGGGAGGAGGAGGGAGGAGGAAGAGATAGGCGGAGAGAGGAGGAGGAGGGAGGAGGAGAAGTAGGGAGGAATAGGAGGGAGGAGGAGGGATTAGGAGGAGGAGGAGAGAGGAGAGAGGAGGAGGAAGAGAGAGGAGGAGGGAGAAGGAGGAGGGAGAAGGAGGATGGAGGAGGGAGAGGGAGGAGGGGAGGGAGAAGGAGGAGGAGGAGGATGGAGGAGGAAGAGGAGGGAGATGGAGGAGGGGGAGCGGAAGAGGAAGAGGGTAGGAGGAGGAGGGGAGAGGAGGAGGAGGGATGTGGAGGAAGGAGGAGGGATTAGGTAGAGGGAGGAGGAGGGAGGAAAAGGGATGAGGAGAGAGGAGGAGGAGAGAGGAGGTAGGAGGAGGAGGAAGAGGGAGGAGGAGGAAGGGGGAGGAGGAGGAAGAGGGAAGAGGAGGGAGAGGGAGGAGGGGAAGCGGAAGAGGGTAGGAATTGGAGGAGGGGAGAGGAGGAGGAGGGGAGAGGAGGAGGAGGGAGAGGAGGAGGGGAGAGGAGGGAGGAGGCGGAGGGAGAAGGAGGAGGAGGAGGAGGGAGAACGAGGAGGGGAGGAAGGAAAGCGAGGTGGAAGAGGATTAGGAGGGAGGAAGAGGAGGGAGGAGGAGGGTGGAGGAAGGAGGTAGAGGGAGGAGGAGGAGGAAGGAAAGGGAGGAGGAGCAGGAGGGTGGAGAGAGGAGGTAGAAGGAGGAGGAGGAGGGAGGAGGAGGAGGTAGAGGGAGAAGGAGGAGGGAGGATGAGAAGGGAGGAGGAGGGAGTAGGATGGAGGAGGAAGAGAGAGAAGGAGGAGGAGGGAGGAGGATGAGGGAGAAGGAGGAGGGAGGAGGATGAGGGAGAAGGAGACAGGAGGAGGATGAGGGAGAAGGAGGCAGGAGGAGGAGGAGGGAGAGGGAGGAGGCGGAGGGAGAAGGAGGAAGGAGTAGGAGGGAGGAGGATGGAGGAGGAAGGGAGAGGAAGAGGGAGAAGGAGGAGTAGGAGGGGGAGGAGGTAGAGGGAGTAAGAGAAGAGAGGAGGAGGGAGTTCGCCATTCCGAATTCATACTCGTCTAGGTTCTGTGATTTCGGTCCTTCCATTGATTGTTCTTCCCTTCTACATGACTGTAGATAACTTCCTTACACATAAAAAGATGAATTGTTATTGATATTGCCGTGGCATGGAGGAATATCAGCAGCAGAGTTGATCCAGAAAACCAATGACCGAGATCTATGGAGAGCCATGAATGCCTACGCCAGCCGGCACGGCACTTGATGATGATGATGATTGCCGTGTGACGATTCTGTGAAGTCACGTCATTTTCTTCGCTTTCCCTAGCGTTTTGGTTCGGGGATTCTTTCATCATCATCATCATATATTTACGTACGTATTTTGGGAGGGGGAGGAGGAAGGAGGAGGAAGAAGAAAAAAAAATACGACAGTTGGCAGCTCTGGAATGAAAGGAAGACGTGTAGAAAATTTCATCTCAATCGGATGGGCCGTTAGCGAAAAAATAAAGGACATACATATATATTTACATACATACACTTTGTTTTATATATATAGATGTAGTGTTCTTGTTTCATTAGCCCTTTTCAGGCAATCATTGTTAGTTACTCTGGCAGTCCAAGGAATTCGCAACATTCGTCTCAAAAACCACATCTCTGTTGCTTCTAAGGTTTTCCTAATTTGTTCATTTACATTCCAAGATTTTCTTCAGACATTGAGTATTCTTCTCATGAATCTCTATTCCATAGTTGTAATATTCCTTTTCTCTTTTTCTATCATTGTCAAGGTTTGGCTTTGGTAGCAAAGAGTTGGTAGAAAGATTGTGTTGTGAAATGCTTCGGTAGTAACTTAGAACGTGTTTGTTCTCTAGTATTAGTGCCATTTGTCCATTGAGTAGCTTTTCCTTATTGTATCTATTTTCAATCTCGTCTTCAGATTTGCCATTTGATGATATTACACTTGCTAAATACTTGAAGCTCTTTACCTGTTGCAATGGGGTGTTTTTTCTTTTCTTTTAGATGAATCTTTGTTGTGTTTGCTCTCCTTTGGTTATAGTCATTACTTCCGTGACACTAATTTTTATGTTATATTTCTTACACATTTCGTTTTAGACTATTTATATCGACTTGTAATTCTGCTTCTGATTTTGCTATTAATGACCGTCCGCAAATAGAAGTTCTCTAATGATGTAATTTGCCGTTGGTTTTCTTCTGTGTTCTGTTCTTCACGTGATGTTGTTACAGTCTCTGTTTGGCTGATTTCTTTACATGTGCTGTCTATAAAGGTCATGAACAAGACAGCAGACAGAACATACCCTTGTTGTACTCTGGATCTTATGGTGAAGGGTTGTGAGTGCCCTCCGTTTGCTCATCCTATCAGATCGACTCAGATAAAAACGTACGCCAGGAAGTGCCTATTGAAGTAAAGGCTACTCGCATGTCACTGACCAAATCAGCCATCCAGTGCCGGTTGGTTCATAAACATATGGGTCTGCTACCAATTGCCCTGTGGGCCTACAATGTGCAACAGTGTCCTTTTGGTTTCTCTACTCTATAGTCACAGCAGTGACCGATTTTGCAGCAGATTGTATCGCGCTGGATTTTAACATGTTGGTATGGGAGCCGGTCGTTCAGAAAGCAATGGCAAACTACTGAACGTAAACATGCCAAGACATCTACAACAGCAGTACAATGCTGGTGTTGACTGTGGTGTCCTGTAAATTATATGCATCTATTTAAAAAAACGTTATAGTCATGAGTCTGGCGTGTTATGTAGAACCAGGTCTAACATATGGCTACGAATCATAGACAGTTAGTAAACACGTGAAAATATCCATATAAGCTTCGCAGATGTGATTATAAAGAAGAATGTTGAACATTTTTTGGACAGTCAGAATGAGCAATCTGGACATTTTGACGAAGACATTGTCGCAAAGACAGCTTATCACACAATATTAGGAAGAGTCAGTCTTCGTTTTCTGACCACATTATGAGAAGAAGAATAAACTGGGATATGTGACAACTGGAATGTATGTGGAAAAGAGAGGTATGGGGAGACAGCCAGAGAAAATGCTGGACAGTCTTGAGTCATGGCACAAAAGGGAGTCAGCACATAAATTGATCCATGCCGTATGAAGTAGAAAGATGTTGAGAAGAATGATCGCCCACACCAGCCGGCAAGATACTTGATGATGATGATGATGATGATGATGATGATGATGATGATGATGATGATGAAGATGATGATGATAGTCAAGAGTGATTTGTTATCAATACAAAGTAGTACCAAAGCAACGAAATAATGTGTTTGTTTTCTATTTTCAGTCGATCACAAATGCTGCGCCGTCTTTGACGCCACAATTTATCGTGTGGGTGGCTCTGGTGTTTGCAGTTTTTTCTCTGTATATTCATGAACTGTGAATTCTGTGAACATCAACGCAATGCGGTTTTCAAATAAGCGTTAATGTTGGTTTGTGAAGACCTACACACATCCTTGTATTGATTTATTGACTGGTATAGTTGATTGATTGCCTAGAATCTACGTCACAACACCTTATTCTTTCATTCGCTCTTTATCCCCAGCTGGACATAATATAGGTCAAAGACAGGTTTATATACATTAGGCGCTGGGGTATATGGTGCTAAACTCTTATGTTTAGAATAATCGGCACTGACCGAATGGTATGGTCAGTATCACTCAGCCCATAGGGGAGGAGTAGAGAGGAGGGCTCTTACAAACTCACCACCAGGCGACCGGTGTCTAGCTGCCCACGCAGCCCCGTTCTTGCCCTCCCTCATATTATTAAAGTCTGCTTCTACCTCTCGTCTCCGTCTGTGTTTATGTCTTCCTATATTTCGTTTGTCTTGGGGTTCCAGAAAAAGCCTTTCTAGTTATCTATCCTCAGATTGTCTGAATGCACGTCTATCCAGCGTCAGCAGCAATTGTTCACCTTTGGTTCGCCTGTATTTGTTTACTTCTCTCCACTGTCTCCGTATTGACATCACTCCGGTCCTTATATCGTACGCAGGCACCAACAAATTAATTTTTAAAAAATGTTTGCATATCCTTTACAGGACATCGCTGTCAACATCAGCAACTTTCAGCTGATTGTTGATTTCTTGGCAAGATTACGCAAGATTACCATCAGTAGTTTGCCATTGTTTTCTGAGCGGCTGGCTCCCATACCCCGTAAGTTACCGGCGCGATTCGAACCACTGCTGTTTCTCACCGTAGTCACGTTACTTACGAGAGTATACGAGATTACGGAGAAAAGTCGCTAACCTCTGGCTAGGAAGCCGGCTAACAAATTAATGCCTGTAGTTATTTGGCAACGATCCAAGGCGTTCTCCATGTCTTTATATTACCAACCACACCCCAATATGTGTTGTGTGATTACAAGAGTTCACACATAACTAAACACATCTCACCGAATCAAGTTAGTTTTTTAGTTAGTACCCGCACATACACCTTTATGTGCCGTGTCAATACAAGAGTTCACACATAACTAAACACATCTCACCGAATCAATTTAGATAGTTAAGAGTTCACACATAACTAAACACATCTCACCGAATCAATTTAGATAGTTAGTTAGTCAGTCAGTCAGTCAGTCAGTCAGTCAGTCAGTCAGTCAGTCAGTCAGTTAGTTAGTTAGTTAGTTAGTAGTTAGTTCTCATATTATTCTCACTGCACATCGAACCATTCACCCCATAAGGGCTCAGATCCTCTCCCCACTATCCCCCCCCCCCAGCTGTAGCGGAGGACGACACCGCTTCTGTGTTGGTTGACTGTTCATCTTTAGCCCTCTACACATCGCCGCTGCCTTGTTTCACCTCTTTCACTTGATGCTCTAGCGGTGAGGTCAAGGTTGCAGATTCGCAGTCATCTCTTGATTGACTTAATCGCCCTGCCTCTGTGAGGGTGTTCACTGTATCAGCCCGGTCCATTGCTCGTCAGTCATCTCTTGATTCACTTAATCGACCTGACTCTCTGAGGGCATTCACTATATCAGCCGTAGCCTCTTCACCACGGACGTTGTACCCTTACATTACTGTCAAAGACTTAGGAGATAGCTCTGAGCTAAGAAGAGCTGAAATAGAGCATAGGAATAGGGCAAGTGACGTAATAGGATAGGAGACCAGACAGGAGAGACACTATCGCTATAAATAGCGATAACGGGACACCCTTGTGTCAACAAGAAGGGCAACCAGTGCAGATGAGCGGAATTGCCCAACAGACTGGGAAACCGGGTACACGAGGAAGGACCGAGTAACTCTGGTCAGCACAACCAAGGGCCCAGCACGTAAACCAACGAACGCACGCTGAGCTAATTGCTGGTGGCTGAACACACCACGCTCAGCGAGCTCAGACGGACATCAGACGGCGTAGAGATCAGACGTGTATCCGCTAGGGATACTTTGTGGTTATTAAAGGACAGTATTATAGTTATAATAGTCTAGCTTAGCTTCAATAGTTATAATGTGTACATCATCTCCTCATTCCATCTTATCGTCATTACATTCTATGTTCAATACCGTTATGGTATTCCGCTCATGGAGCTATTGTTGATCAGCTCCGAATAAACATGTACCTTTTGCAAACGATACGAGTTGTCACTTCGTGTAGTGTAAAAGAAGGGAACCCTTGAACGCCTGTCGCAAGTGAGTTGCTGACAGGCAGGATACCAATTGGTGTCAGAAGTGCTTGAATAACCGCACATTACCAGGTAGACACCATCTGACACCAGAATATCAATTGTGTCAGAAGTACCTGAACCACCACTCATTACCAGTTGGACACCATCTGACACCAGGATACAATTTGTGTCAGAAGTCCCTGAACTACCACTCACTACCAATTATCATTAGGATACCATTTTGTGAAATGTTTATTTGAACCACCTCAAAATGTGTGCTGTTAATTAAAATAACCAAGTAATGTGCTATTTTCGGAAATTCTACAGCATATTATGAAGATATTATCTATGTAAATTAATTGTATGAAAATTCATGAAACATTAACAGTGATTGTGTACGAATTGTAAAATTAATCATGTTGTTTATCACTATCAGAATGTCAACATCCATCACAATCACGTTAGTATTTGTGCAAAAACAAAATCTTTTCGCACAACAGTAGGAGATTAGAGGCTAGGCTAAAGTTATACAACGTAGCTTATTCAGGGGAATTAGAAAGTGAAGACAAGACGACATTGACATTCATTGACGTTCATTTAGACTATCATACATTCATATCATGTACATTAATCATTATCATTTATATCACATTTGATGTTTCCCGTCCTCGAAACTGTTATATGTCAATTAACACCATGTATTGCACATTACATGCTTGTTGCTAAAATGTTGATGTTCCATTAAACAGAAACATCAGTTATCAAAACAAGTTGATCAAGCGTGTGCACGAAAGACAGCTGGCAGAACATCCTGAGTGCCGTATTTTGCTGCAAGATTAGATGAGTATATTTTTCTCTAATTTGCATATGCACCCTTAACAAACGCATCCTTTTTTTTCAGCAAAAGGTTGTAAATATTTAATACATAACAACTGTGAAAGTGTATTGAAAAATATTACTATCAATTGTCATATAACATAAATCCTTACAATGTCATCATTACATGACTTCATCCAGGCTGGCAAAGAACTAGAATATACTGGAGAAAAACTGGAGAAATGGGCAAATGAAAGATACAAAGAAGAAACAGACAAATTGAGAGATGAGAGAGCAAGAGAAAGACAACATCAAAAAGAGATGAAGGAGTTGGAAGAAATCACTAAACAGAGGAATTAGAAATAAAACAGAAACAAATAGAGATGGACGATGCCACAAAACAGAAGCAGATAGAGATGGAAGATGCCACCAAGCATAAACAAATGGAGGTAGAGTCACAAACGAAATTAAAGATGAAAGAAATGGAGATTGACTCTAACAACCAGATAGCCTCTACTAAATTTAAAAGTCAGGAAGAACAAAATAAATTCTCCAAATATAAAGGGTTAATCAAGCCCTTCAGTCAAGGCGATTCAATATCAGCTTGGACTGAGAATATAGAGTTCCAGCTTAGAACTCAGAAAATACCATTAAATGATTGGGCGATGATCTATATGAGAAATCTCAGTGGGGAGCCATTAAAGGTCATATAATCTATACCATCAGAACTTAGAAGTAACTATCAGTACATTCATGATAGGATAATGCAGCATTTTCTTCTCGATGCTGCTGGATATCAGATCCAGTTTTCACAGATAAAGCCAAAAGCTACTGAAACGTTCCTAGATTACGTATCAAATGTCCTGAGTATATTTAAAAAATGGCTTAGAGCAGCGAAAGTGGGAAAGAACTTTGACAGATTGGAAGACTTAATGGTGATGGATAAAGTCATATCCACCGTTCCTACTCCTTTTGCTAAGTTCCTCCAGCAGGCAGACATTGAATCCATAGAACAACTCGAAAAACGAGGGTCTGCTTATTTTTCCTCAAACAGGGACGTATTTAAAACATCCATGCATGATACTGAAATTTTTGCCTTTGTCAAAAACATACCAAGCTGGTATTACAAGCACAAAGACTATCAAAAGAAAGATAAACCGTATCAGAAGCCACCACAATGCGGTTACTGTAAATTATTTCATCCAAGTTACGCCATGTGTGATAAGAGTCCTTCTTATCCTGCTCATCTAGAAATGATGATGAAGAAGCAGGAGAACAAACGAAATTCTTACAAACGTGCTGTTAAATGCTTCTTTTGTTCTAGCTATGGCCATTATAGTTCTAAGTGTTTGGGCAGGCAAAGAATGAAGGCAAGTAATGCCGTGCTCATCGATACGTCATCTGACGATGAGAGTATAATCGATTCTGAACTTGAAAATGTATTACCAACCAGTGAGTGTGAAAGTGTGAGTGCAGCTATTGATATATTAGATTTCAATAAGTGTGACACATGCCACCAGTTTCAGACAGACGGCAAACTTAAATGTGGGCATTGTATACCATGTTCCAACGAAGATGCCAATGCAGTGTTAGCCTCCAGAGGCAATTTAAAGTTCCACGATGCACTGGTAAACGAACAACCATGCCAATGTTTACTTGATAGCGGAAGTACTCTACTTGGCGTTAAAAGAGACCTAGTTAAGCCAGAAGATTACACGGGTGAGTTTGTCAAATGCCGCACTTTCTCTGGAAACATAGAGAAATACCCGCTGGCTAAAGTACGCATAAACACCCCGTTCCTTTCAGGCACATTTACATGCGCGATCCTGCAAAATCCCTGTACGGATTTGATTTTAGGTTGTTTGCCATCATTAAAACAGTGTACTGATGAAGAAATATTAGCCTGGAAACAAGCAAACACGGCTAATGCTGTAACAAGGTCAGATACTCAAACACATTACACTGACCTACAAAACGAAATGTTACAGTTGTTAACACCCACCGGTGCGAGTAACAGTGCTACTCGACAAGAATTCATCGAGGCACAACGTAACGATCAAACTATCACACCTTATTTTAAATTATTAGGTGAGCGAGCGAAAGTTACTAAGAATGCATCATGGTATTTTAAAGTACATAACGGAATTCTCATGCGTTATTATACAACAAATAACCATGAAATTCAGCAAACGGTGTTACCTGTAAAACACCGACAAACTGTGCTAAACATTGCACATGAGTCACCGTTTGCTGGACATTTAGCCTACGACAAAACGAGAGCCAGAATTTTGGGACACTTCTACTGGCCTAAATTTTGTAACGACATTAAAATGTTCTGTAGATCATGTACTATATGTCAACATTTAGTAAGAAAGGGAAAGCATGCGACAGCCGAGGTTCAGCGTTCTATTTTGGCTTCTAGACCATTCGAAAGTGTAGCGGTAGATATTGTTGGACCCCTGAATCAGGTGTCGAACAAAGGAAACCGTTTATACTAACACTCGTGGATCTCTGTACAAGGTGGATCGAAGCAATACCACTAAAATACATTACCTCCAAAGATGTGGCAAATGTGTTTCTACATCTATTTTGTCGATTTGGTTTTCCTCGAACCATTTTGAGCGACCGAGGAACCCAATTTATTTCGGCTGCTATGCAAGCCCTAACAAAATTGCTAGGAATAGAGCAGCACTTCTGTAGTCCGTATCACCCTGCGAGTAACGGGATTATAGAAAAAATTAACGGGGATCTAAAACACATGCTGGCTAAAGTAACAGCAGATAACCCATCTGATTGAGACACTCTACTACCAGCAGTGCTATTTGCCCATCGAGAAATTCCGCACTCGAGTACGGGTTTCTCACCTTTCGAGCTAGTTTATGGGGCGAACCCTCGTGGACCCCTAACAATCTACCATCAGCTAATCACTAGCTCAGTAGAGAATCCAACAGCAGTAACACCATATGAGATGGTAACAGAGACACGGGATAAAATCATGAAAGCGTGTCTAATAGCAAAATCATCTTTGGAGAGTAAAGGTCAGATGTACCGCGAATATGCAAACAAGGGTGCCAAAACCCTCCACCTTGAACCCAATCAAAAAGTACTGCTTTTACTACCAGATAAACGTAATTTGTTACTAACATCATGGCAAGGGCCATTCAACGTCGAACGAAAGATATCAGATGTCGACTATGAAATATCGATAAAGGGAAAATTAAACATATTTCATATCAACATGCTGAAGCCTTATTTCTCACGACACGAACTGAGGACAGACGAACAGAGTGCACCTACACCAGTTAACCGGACGACATACGTACGTAACACAACTACACTAGGTAGGGCGACATATCATGACGGCATTGCAAACACACTTAGCCAGGAAACAATATACACAGCTAGTACAACAACAGTACTTAATCAGACGGATGACGACGGTATAGAATTACCTGTCCCGACAGTCGACACGACAGAGACAATCGATAGCATACGTATAGAACTGAAACTGACAGACGAGCAACGACAACAACTGATAGAACTAGTAACTGAGTACAAGGACATCTTCTCCGACATCCCAGGTAAGACAGACAGAATAGAACACGCTATAATTCTGACTGATAGCACACCTATCAAATGTAGACCTTATTCCATCCCATTAAGTTACAGGGAAAATCTCGATAAGGAATTGTTAAATCTAGAGTCGAGTGGAATAATTCAGAAATCTCAGTCAGAGTATTCTTTTCCAATAGTTCTAGTCAGAAAAAAGGACACGACTATCCGCCTCTGCGTCGATTATAGGCGCTTAAACAACGTGACCAGGGTCGACGCTGAGCCTATCCCATCATGTGACGACCTAATCCTAGATATGTCAACATCACGTATCTTCTCAAAACTAGATCTCACAAAAGGTTAGTGGCAGGTCCCGATGGAATCTTCCTCCATTCCTTTGACAGCTTTCTCAACACCTCTAGGCCTGTACGAGTGGCGCTTTCTTCCTTTCGGTCTTCGTAATGCACCAGCCACTTTTGTCCGACTCACTAGGAATCTTCTCCACGGAGTGACCAATACTTCTACCTATATTGATGACATTTGCATCCATACAGCAGACTTGACAACACACCTACTGAAACTGCGACATGTCTTCGACAGATTGCGATTATTTGGTCTGACAGTGAAACCCACCAAAGTGGAATTGGGAATGGAAGAAATTGATTTTTTGGGCCATACAATCACCAGAGGCCAATTAAGAACTGATGATAAAATCGTGACCAAGATTCTCAATCTAACTATGCCTACGACCAAGAAACAGGTCCGTAGCTTACTTGGTCTTGTCAACTATTACAGCAAATTTATATCCAATTTGGCTGAAATTACCAGTGTTTTTTCTAATGTGTTAAAAGCATCCGTAAAACTTAATGTACAGGATGCAGAGTTAATCGGTGCGTTTTCAAAATTGAAACATTTATTTAGCGTTCCACCTATCTTGCGTTTGCCTAATGTCAATCTTACGTATTATCTCCGTACAGACGCAAGCTCCATTTCCATTTCTGGAGTCCTAGGCCAGTTTTATGAAGGCAAGTTCCACCCAATAATGTACGTGAGTCGTAAGATCAGCCCAGCTGAAAGAAGATATTCAACATCTGAATTAGAAGCTTTAAGCGTGATATATTGTGTAAGAAAACTTCATCGCTTCCTGGCGGGTACAGAGTTTGTTATCGAGACCGATAATTCGCCTCTGACGGTCATGCAAACAGGTGTTCATAAGAACAATAGGATCTACAGATGGTCCTTGATTTTGCAAAATTATGCCTTCACGATTATATATTTGAAGGGAAGTTTAAACTCTCTAGCTGACACTTTGAGCAGACCTTCTCACATTGAAATACCTGAGATACGAGAAGAGAGCGACCTTACATCACCAAAGACAATGACACTGTAATTATTTAGTGCCCTATGTGGTGATTGTAAAACACTAAAGTGCGTTACCATCGCCAGTCGCTTACATGTATGTAATATAAACTGTGTCAGCATTAGTGGAATGAACAGACGCATTTGTGAATGGTCTACACCACTACCACTTATACCACCCTTGAGTGGATCGAGATTAGAGACTTGAACCTACACCAACCAGTAGCATACCCTTAGTATGAACTTTACCCAGGACAAGAGCATAAATCAGACTTTGTCTACCTGAACGTTGTTTTCGAGAACATTCTACAGAGGACACGGCTCGAACATCACACCTGGATGTAATTAGTTAGTGTAGTTAGTTAATCTATTATTTAGTGATATGTATATGTTTTTATAAACAGTTGCGTATAACTTCATATTTTGTGGAAATATCAAAATTATTTCTATAGATTTACCATATAACTTTATTTAGGGCATTTCATAGTTATAATTTACCTATAGTTAGTTAAGAACTTAGTTAAGTTAACATCCACATCATATTACTGTAATTTATCACCATTTAAACTTATTTAATTAGATAAGTTAATTAAAACATCACTTACAAATTAACCCGATCATTTAATAATTTATATCATTTTAGGCATTAATACACGTTAAGGTATATAACCCATTTTTCTTAAAATAAATTAATTAGTTAGATTATTTCCCTTAGATAACTTTAGGACAGTGCACCAACTCATAATAGATTAGTTAATAGTCATTACTATAGGATTGGTAGCGAACAATCCGTGTCAATCATGTATATTTTTGTATATATTGACAAGTGCATAGACATAGCAAAGTCATGTGGCTTGAATACCCAAGTCAATTCAGCCAGTTGTTTAATGTACATAATTTTGGTTCGACCATGCAATATTTCTTGAACCATATTCTAATGACGGCCTATATTTTAAAACCACTTTTTGAATGAAAGGTGAATGAAAGATGTGTGAATGGTAAAGAGAGAAGAATGAACGATGCATGAATGATAGAAACAGAACGGATGAAATTAAGAGAGTGAGAGAGAGATTGCGGTAATTTTTTCACCGCACAAAATGACTTGTTGTGACTTGTCTGCGTCAACCTGTGTAATCAATGTGTTGTCAATTTTTATAAGTCTGTAGTCGCCATACTTTAGTGGAAAACATAGGGAACATATTTTGAGCATCATAAAACGGCACTGTAGACATAAATTAGCATAACACACTCGTTTGTGACTACAGTAAACCACTTTACGGCGCTCGAAATAATACATACACGTATATTAGAAACGCATACACATGCCAGTAAGTTAAATACACTTTAGTTTAGTAGAGAACACACAGCCAACCAGAAAAACAAACACATAAACTTGCAGACATCAGTGCTTTCAAAGAACCATAACTACTCCAACAGGGGAAACAATAATATCTCTAAAGCCTTAGTGTAACACTTAAATATTTCTTCACAAGCGGGAGCTAAAAGGTGAAGAGTGGCACATTAAACATGCATACGAGTTGGGGCTTATTATATGGGAGCATGAACATTTATTGTCCATGTTTTGCACTCATAATAGAGGCAAGTTGTTAGGGATAGTTAATTTTGGACAATCTGAGGACAGGCCATTTGGGCATCGGTTCCGGACCTCACAATGCTCATAATAGTATAGCCAACGGTACTAATGTATTGAGCTACTCAATCAGCCGAGTGAAGTGATACAACAGTGTGACAAAGGAGAGGAGAGATCTTGTCCTATCCCCATAAAAGAAGTACAGTACTCGCAAAGTCTTTGACAAAATTAGACAGCCAATTTTTGTAAGATTACTTGTGTTACCCCCACAACTTAAAAGTTTGTAACACAACAGGGGAGGATGGAGAGCCTGTCAAAGGCTTAGGAGATAGCTCTGAGCTAAGAAGAGCTGAAATAGAGCAAAGGAATAGGGCAAGTGACGTAATAGGATAGGAGACCAGACAGGAGAGACACTATCGCTATAAATAGCGATAACGGGACACCCTTGTGTCAACAAGAAGGGCAACCAGTGCAGATGAGCGGAGTTGCCCAACAGACTGGGAAACCGGATACAGGAGGAAGGACCGAGTAACTCTGGTCAGCACAACCAAGGGCCCAGCACGTAAACCAACAAACGCACGCTGAGCTAATTGCTGGTGGCTGAACACACCACGCTCAGCGAGCTCAGACGGACATCAGACGGCGTAGAGATCAGACGTGTATCCGCTAGGGATACTTTGTGGTTATTAAAGGACAGTATTATAGTTATAATAGTCTAGCTTAGCTTCAATAGTTATAATGTGTACATCATCTTCTCATTCCATCTTATCGTCATTACATTCTATGTTCAATACCGTTATGGTATTCCGCTCATGGAGCTATTGTTGATCAGCTCCGAATAAACATGTATCCTTTTGCAAACGATACGAGTTGTCACTTCGTGTAGTGTAAAAGAAGGGAATCCTTGTACGCCTGTCGCGAGTTGCTGACAATTACCATGAAATCAAGTGTTATAAGCTAAAACATAAAATATCATCAGATCTCAAAGAAATCAAGTGTTGAATCATGATATCTCCAAGAAATTAACTGTTCGCTGATCAATTCTCACAGAAATCAAGTGTTGAATCATCAGAATTTAGAGAACGAACTGACGAACAAACGAACTTTATTTTCAAAGGATCACAAATTGGGCACACAGGAAGAAGAAGAAGAAGAAGAAGAAGGAGAAGAAGAAGAAGAAGAAGAAGAAGAAGAAGAAGAAGAAGAAGAAGAAGAAGAAGAAGAAGAAGAAGAAGAAGAAGAAGAGGAAGAAGAAGAAGAAAAAGAAGAAGAAGAAGAAGAAGAAGAAGAAGAAGAAGAAGAAGAAGAAGAAGAAGAAGAAGAAGAAGAAGAAGAAGAAGAAGAAGAAGAAGAAGAAGAAGAAGAAGAAGAAGAAGAAGAAGAAGAGGAAGAAGGGGAGAATGTACTTTTCGATGGAAGATCCTGTATATTACACTGTCGATCGATGTATGGGGTTATCCTGAGAGCAATGACAGGTGTGGTTATACGCTGGTCACTGCCACTGATATTTACTGCCTAGATCAGTGGTTCTCAACCGGTGGGGACTTCCCCCCCCCCCAGATGGGAATTTTAGGGTTTCCGGGGAAGGGGGGAGGGGAGGATTAAGATTATTTCAAGAACCGATTACTCGATATTGTTGTTCCCTCCATTGTTTACAGTTCTGTATTTCTCGCCCTTCTAAAATTCGTTTTGTAACGTAAGTAGACCCGCAAATCGCGTTTTAAGTAGACGTCTAGACTTTTTCTAGTATGTGTTATTAAATTTAGCTCCATTTTTACGTATACTATGTAGGGGCGGGGGGGGGGGGGGGCAATTTATAGAGAGGATATACGAAAGGGGGGATTGACATACTGAATATATGGTGAAGCGGTGCACGGGCCAAAAAAGGTTGAGAACCACTAACCTATATAGTACCTTGCGGTGTATGGCAGGGGGAGGGGGATGTTGAGCCTGAGGAATTAAGGTCGCCTGGCTAATGCAGTTGCCGTGAGCTGTGCATGTTAGGGTTTTCTTTTGTTTTTTTTTTTTTCTCCGATAGAAAAAAAAAAAAATCAACACCTTACCGAAGACTCGAACCCGGTCTTCCAAAACAGCATCCAACATTCTAGCCACTCGGCCAGCCGATCCTTTATACTTTGGTTACAAGATAGTTGCATATCCTTTACAGGACATCACTGTCAACACCAGCATCTTTTGCTGTTGTGATCTCTTTGCAAGTTTACGTTCAATAGTTTGTCATTGCTTTCTAAACGACCGTCACCCATACCATTTCGTAAAGAAGCAACACAATGCGATCTGCTGCCAAATCGCCCGCAGCTGTTTCTATTGCGGTAAGCGGAATTACGAACTGCGTCCGTTACACCTTGGCCACGGAGCTTCCGTATATACTTTAGTAAAACATCAATTATTAATCTGTAAGGGAGAAAACTGGTACAATTTTCACTTTCAGCCTGGTGAGGCACTTATCCCATCGTTTTATCAGTCCTCCCAAACAGGCTGCATAAATCTGCGTGCCCTGTTGTCATTTTCCTGCCATCCCACAGAACTGTGCGACTTACTTATTGACTAACCCTTGTACCGTTTTCTACCCAACTATGCACCGCTTTACGGGAAATCGCTAGGGGCTAAGTCCACTGAAAACCCACCTTGGCGGGAGACATTTCGCGAATGACGCCGAAGTTGAATGTGAAGTGAAAACGTGGTTTAGAAAACAGGGCACGCAGTTCTATGCAGCCGGTTTGGGAGGACTGATACAACGATGGGATAAGTGCATCAATGTTGGTGGAAATTATGTTGAGAAATAAAGGGACAATGTATGTATAAAAATAAACTGGTTTCAAGTTATTATCATAGTTAATTATTTTTCTACAGCCATTTTTGACTTATTTATTAACTTACCCTCGTATTTTACAACTCTTGCAGTCCTGTTTGCTTCACAAGTGACTGAACCCTTGTGTAATGATGTACGAAACGAATTTCGGTCATTGGCAGCAGACTCCCAAGTGTCATGATGAATTCCAAAAGCTTTTAGTGAGATTTTCAGAGTGTCTTTAAGCGTTTCCTTTGACCGCCTTGGGAGCGTTTACCACTACGCAGCTCATAGTTTTAAAAAAAATTCGTTTAGGGAGCCTGTGATCTGGCATGTGAGTCAAGTGATCATCCCAGCGAATCTGATTCTTCATCAGTATAGTGTGGATACTGGGCATGGACGCTCTTTCTAAGACTTCAGTGTCTGGGATCTTGTCTTGCCATTTAATCTTCAATAGCTTCCTAAGGCAGGCTGCGTGGAAGTGGTTTAATTTCCTAGCATGTCACAGATAAACAGTCCAGGTTTCACAAACATAAAGCAGTGTGGATATTAAAACGCGGAATACAGTAAAACAAGAGGCAGATAATTATACAAGTAGTAAGACAAAACCACGTGATGAATGAGTACCAACGAGAAAGAGAGTGTTGAGGAGTCACCGCAGTAAACTGTAATCGTAGAGTTAAAACAAAAGTTAGTTGCATATTCTTTACAGGACGTGGCAGTCAACCCCAGCATTGTTTGGCTGTTTGCGATTTCCTGGCAAGCTTACTATCAGCTTTGTCTCTGTCCACAGGACGGCCTGCTGACAGCGTCGCACAGAGCGCGAACTCTGTAGCTCCAGCGACAACCCCCTCCCCCTCCCCAGAAATCTCTGAGAAAACTGTACTCGTTAACCGAAGGGCGTAGCCCGGAATCAAAACCACAACCTTCGAAACACGAACAAGGGGCGTAACCGCTTCACCACGAATAGTCTCATAGAGTAGTGTACCCTTGCTTTCTGAACGACCGGCGCTTATGCCTTTGTATAGAAACCAACGCAAGGCGCTCTGCTGCAAAATCGCCCACAACCGTGTTTCGAAAGCGTAACGTCTTTGTCACAGAGCGGGCACGTGAATTATTTAGCGTACCAATCATAAATGGCGGAAGTGCGGACGTCTCCAACATATCTCTAAGTCTAACAATTAATATGCAAATTGAATTCCCAGAAATTCACCCCCATATTAGGCAAACAAGTTTGAAATGGTGTGTAAATCTAACGCGGCGTTTGAAAGAAAATTGACGTATGTTTTCATATATTTATATATATAAAGTAATGTTGTTTGTCACTGAGAAAGGAATGTCTGCACTCAAGTCCTGTGGTTAATCTCTCTGGGTGTCTTGTGTAAGTCTGTGCAAGTAAATATCATGTTGTTTCGTTAAATGTTCGTTCCGGTAGACAAGTTTTTATATATGCAGGTAGATATAAAACATATAGAAGCAAATGCATTGGACACTTGTTGTTAATTGAGTTGAGTTGAGTTGAGTTGATTTGAGTTGAGTGGAGTTGAGTTGAGTTGAGTTGAGTTGAGTTGAGTCAAGGACCGACATCACAACACTTAGGACATTCCCGTGCTCCGTCCTCATCTGCAACAGCCAGCGAAGAGTCCCAATACTAATGGTTCCAGTAGAGAAACAGTCTGATTATGTGTCCGCCTGGCCTTTCCTCGGAGTCCCGAGGGTCGGCCAGATTCCGTGGTCACTTCCCACAGCACCATTCTCTCCAGGCCCTGATGTTATATCTGTTCTTCTGCACTATACACCCGATCCCAAAGGGCACCGACCACATCTCCCTTCTCATGCACCAACACCCCAACAAGGGTGCAGACACAGCCAGTCTGTCCGCCTGCTCGTTTCTCATCACACCAGCATGTCATATGGAAAAAATCCAACAGATTCTCTCTGTTTTTTATTATGACTTGTAGCCTACCACTTTTCCCAAAGCATAACTGTCTTCACCTTTCCCATCATAGTTTGTGAGTCCGTTACAATAACGACATACGTGTGCTGTTTGTTCTCCAGCCAGCGGAACGCCGTAGTGACTTCCCCCACCTCCATTCTCAGACTATATGTTGTGGTGTCATATGCCATGCTCTCCTGCACTAAACACCGTTCACCATCCGGTTCCACGAACCCCTAGGTACTTCTTGTACCTTTAGAACAGAGCCATTCTTGTAGATGATTAAATAGTCTGGTCACGAATTGTTGTGGTTCAATTGTTACACCTCCCTTTCAGTGCAGCCTGCCGGCCAATCCCTGCATTCCCCAATCAAATGTTATTATGACACTGCACAGGTCTGTTTTTCCCTCGGGCATTCTGACCCAATAACTGTTCGCAAGGGTGCAGTAAATGCTGCGTATATGCTGCGAACAGTTATTGAACGTCCTATAGAAGTAAACAAGGATATACATCTTTGCTTTATTGACTATACAAAGGCTTTTGATAGAGTTAGACATGTCAACATGGTGGATATGCTTGCAGATCTACAAATTGATGGGAAAGACATTAGACTTATAAAAAAACATATATTGGAAACAACAAGCTGCAATAAGGATTGATAATGAAGTGGGACAGTATCAGCCAATTAAGAGAGGTGTTAGGCGGGGATGTATGATGTCTCCAGATCTTTTTTCTCTATACAGTGAAAATATTTTCAGAAATGTAGAGGATATAAATGGAATCAGCATTGGAGGACGAAACATCAATACCATTAGATATGCAGATGATACAATATTAATTGCAGACAATGCGCAGGACCTGCAACAATTAGTAGTTGCGGTTGTTGTACACAGTGAGCAACTGGGGTTAGAATTAAATTGTAAAAAGACTCAGGTTATGGTCGTCACTAGGAAGAAAGAAGTGCCACAATGTAATATACAAGTAAATGGAAATATTCTTCAACAAGTGAATCGGTACAATTATCTTGGAACAGTCGTAACATCTGATGGGAGATGCCTTGAAGAGATTAGAACAAGAATCGCCATGGCGAAAGTAGCCTTTAGCAAGATGAAAAACATTCTGACCAATAAAAAGATGTCAATTGAAACGAGAAAAAGAGTGTTGAGGGGATACATAGAGCCTGTTCTTTTGTATGGATGTGAAACTTGGACAATGAGCAGTCAAGCTGAAAAACATCTGATGGCTGCAGAAATGTGGCTTCTGAGGAAAATGCAAAGAATACCATGGACAGACAGAAAAACCAATGACCAAGTACTACAGGAGACAAATGAACATCGTAAACTGATTAGAGAAATTAGACGTAGACAGTCAAAATTTTTTGTACATGTTATGAGAAGAAATGGATTGGAGAACTTGGTGACAACGGGCAAGATAGAAGGGAACAGACCAAGAGGAAGAACGAGAGGAAAATACATGGATGGTTTGGCCACATGGCATGGACGAGACAGGAACACTTAGCTGATCCACGACACTGGTGATCGAGTGAAATGGCGAGTCATGATCGCCCACGCTTTCCGGCATGGCACATGATTGATTGATTCTGACCCACACCTTTCCTCTATCTTAATGTTCTCAAGCATGCGCACTTCTCTGATTATGCCCTCTGCCGGAGTCATCCATGATTTTCCTCTGATCAGCCTGTGGCCCTTATCTGCGCTCGGGACTTCACGCGGGAAGTGTTATTAAAGTCAAGGTGATAGATAACAGTGTTCACGTCATGAAACAAAACAAACAATCAGTTATCTTACATAATTTTAGACCTTTTGTCACAATCATAACACATAATGGTTCAACAACAGATTACATCAACATATCATAAGTTCTGTTGCAATGCTGTGGTCGGGTTGTGCAGCATTAGGAATTCACATATTCCCGGCCCTTATATCAGCAATGAACTTGGTTGAATTTATTAAATACAAGTAACACAAACTAAGCTATTAATGTGCTGACTGACTGTCTATTGATTCTGACTTTGCTATGAATACTTTCCTTATTTGCACTCTATGCTGTCTAGAGTTGAAATGTAACTCTCGTTTTTGTCTGACAGACTGACTGACTGATTGTCTGTCCGTCCGTCCGCCCGTCCGTCCATGACGTCCGTCCGCCCGTCTGTCTGTCCGTCCGTCCGTCCGTCCGCCCGTCCGTCCATGACGTCCACCCGCCCGCCCGCCCGCCCGTCCGTCCGCCCGTCTGTCTGTCTGTCTGTCCGTCCGTCCGTCCGTCTGTCCGTCTGTCTGTCTGTCTGTCTGTCTGTCCGTCCGTCCTTCCATGACGTCTGCCCGCCCGTCCGTCCGCCCGTCTGTCCGTCCGTCCGTCTGTCTGTCCGTCCGTCCGTCCGTCCGTCCGTCTGTCTGTCTGTCTGTCTGTCCGCCCGTCCGTCCGTCCGTCCGTCTGTCTGTCTGTCTGTCTGTCTGTCTGTCTACTTGTCTGTCTGTCCGTCCGTCCGTCTGTCTGTCTGTCTGTCTGTCTGTCTGTCTGTCTGTCTGTCTGTCTGTCTGTCTGTCTGTCTGTCTGTTATATTCTTTCTTTCTTGCTTCCTATTCTTATTCTTATCTTCGCCATGCAGTTCTGAGTTGATTTCGTGAGACTCCTTGCAATAAGACAGGCAACATAACTGACTCCCAGTCAATGCTCCGGGAGGGTCAGTCTGTGGATATTTCTGGCAGGACTGATCGACACGCATAGAGTCTTCACACCCACAAGCGCTGAAGAGGCCCTACTGTCCAGGCCTCACCGGTGTAACCTGAGGGCCCATTGGCTGGCCTTCAAGGGAAACACTGGGGCTGAACAAGATAGGTCCTCTACTGTCTATAAATGATCATTATTTGTTCACGAGGACTCACACAATATTGACTATATTCGACTGTGACTGGTGGACACTGGAATCTAGCAGGAAGGATGGTGAAAGAGGAGGAAGCAGATTCGTGTGTAATAGTACTCCTCGATATCTTCTGAGCGAGGGAGAACACACACGGATGGCCCTGAGTGCTGTATCGTAGGCGTTGATGGCAGTACCCATCTTCCTGCACCATTTGTGTTCTCTCCCAGATATAAACATTGCGACAGCTTTCAGTATTAAGTTTCAGAAACAAGTTATTTTTGTCCTCTTGGATTTGTGGTGTGTTGTATTCAGATCTAACCTATTTAGTTCGGCCAATGGAAATTAACAGTTTCTACTAAATAACAGTTTACCCCCTTCTCGTCATATGCACAGATCATTGACGCGTTATGGGACCTACTCCACTCGACTGTAACAGACGTATGTATAGTATGACCCATGTTAACAGGTCACAGACTATCAACTCAACACGCTCTACTGGTTTTCAAAGTTTATTTACTTAACTGAACAGTGCTCCAACGAGACAGCATACTCGACACTTGGAACCTATCAAAACATGAGCCTGTGATGTATGCTGGCTAACACTTTATATTGTGGCCCCACTACTACTTAGACAGACTATTAACAGCCTCTAATGCTGGCTCTTGGCGTACACCCACGCCAATGACCATCCATCCATCCATCATGTGCCATGCCGGTAAGCGTGGGCGGTCATGTTCTGCCATCTCACTCGATCACCAGAGTCATGGATCAGCTCCGTGTTTCTGTCTCGACCATGTCACAAGGCCAAGCCATCCAGGTACTTGCTTCTAGGTCTTCCCCTTGGTCTGTTCCCCTCGATCTTACCAGTTGTCACCAAATTCTCCAATCCATTTCTTCTCATAACATGCCCAAAGAATTTTGACTGTCTACGTCTAATTTCTCTAATCAATTTACGATCTTCATTTGTTTCTTGAAGGACTTGTTCATTGGTCTTTCTGGCTGTCCATGGTATTCTTTGCATTTTCCTCAGAAACCACATCTCTACAGCCATCAGATGTTTTTCAGCCTGACTGCTCATTGTCCACGCTTCACATCCATATAAAAGTACAGGTTCTATGTAGCATCTCAATACTCTCTTTCTCGTTTCAATTGACATCTTTTTATTGGTCAATATGTTTTTCCTCTTGCTAAAGGCTACTTTTGCCATGGCGATTCTTGTTCTAATCTCCTTCAATGGCATCTCCCATCAGATGTTATTACTGTTCCGAGATAATTGTACCTACTCACTTGTTGAAGAATATTCCCATTTACTTGTATATTACATTGTGGTATTACGTCCTTCCTAGTGACGACCATAATCTGTGTCTTTTTACAATTTAATTCTAACCCTAGTTGTTCACTGTGTGTAACAATCGCATCTACTAAATTTTGCAGGTCCTGTTCATTGTCTGCAATCAAGACTGTATCATCTGCATATCTAATGTTATTGATGCATCGTCCCCCAATGTTGATTCCTTCCATATCTTCAATATTTCTGAAAATACTTTCACTGTACAGGGAAAACAGATCTGGAGACATTACACATCCCTGTCTCACACCTCTCTTTAATAGGCTGATATTGGCTTACTTCATTATCAACTCTTATGGCAGCTTGTTGTTTCCAATATATGTTTTTTACAAGTCTAAGATCTTTTCCATCAATTTGTAGATCTTCAAGCATCCTTATCATGTTGACATGTCTCACTTTATCAAAAGCCTTTGTGTAGTCAATAAAGCAAAGGTGTAGATCTTTATTTACTTCTATAGAACGGTTCGATTATGGTTCTCAGTATATACACAGCATTTACTGTACCCTTGCCTTCCACAAACCCACATTGTTCTTCTCCTATTTCAGGTTGTATTTTCCTCCTAACTCTTTGCATGATAATTCTTAGCAAAATCTTTGTGATGTGACTCATTATACTAATTGTTCGATGTTGATCACATTCCAAGGCTCCCGATTTCTTTGGGATTGCAATAAATACAGAATTACATAACTCCTGAGGTATATTTCCAGTATCATATATTGTATTAAGCAGACTGGTAACTTTATCTATTCCATATTCTTCTAAAGCATTAGTCATTTCTGTTGTGACGCTGTCTGAACCGGGGGTCTTGCCAGATTTCATGTGGTTAAGAGCATTCTGAACCTCCATCTTCAAAATTGCTGGTCCTTCATTATTATTTTGAACATTATACTGTTCGTCTCTGTTATCGTCATAAAGGTTTTTCACGTAATCTGACCATTCATGTAAGATCTGATCTTTTTCTATTATGACTCTTCCATCTTTTGTCTTTAGGCAGCCTGCTGATGTACGTGTTCTTTGATTAGTAAGCTCCTTAATTCTTTTGTGCATTAGTTTCGCATTGTTACTGTTGTGTTGTTTTTCAATTTCTCTGCAATTTTTCTCAAGCCATGTTTCTTTTGCCTCCTTACATAAGGTTCTGACTTTTCTGTGAATTTCTTCATATTTGGCAGGATTATTTTTGTTCTGTCTTCTTGTTTCCATTAGTTGTAAACTTTCTTCAGTCATCCATCACAGACTCATGAGTGTCACAGACTCACATTTATAGACATGAGTCTAAGGGCTACAACTCCCGCCCAAGGGAAAGAAGTGAGTCACTCGAAGGCCAGAGTAATCTAGAGCCTTCTCGAAGGACTGGTCATTGAGTCCACTGTCCCGTGGACACTGATGTGGCCCGCCTATTGCGGGGTCCACGAGGAACTCGGACAGAGTTACCACCCGTGTCGGATTGGGACACGTGTGGACCGTCAGAGGACAGACGGACCATCAGAGAGGCAACAGGGCCTGCCTTAGAGGGACTCAATAGATTAATAGATTAAACCCATGTGTATTTGGGGTTTATAGACTTATGCTAGATAGTTTGCTAGGATGTTTGTGATAACTATGTGTGATAATGTTAAATCTCTGTGATATGCAACACAGCGCGGGATTGTTAACCCACTGCGCCAATGCACTGTATAGTGAACTACAATAAATGTTAGATATTATATTTAACGGAGTTATTGTTGCCTGTGTGAACCCGAGCTCAGATACCTAGACATGAGCAAGACGATGACAGGCTTTTTGGGGGCTTATTCTCCGGTTTTGGCATAAGCTTTAACTTTACACGGCTATATATTGCCAAGTAAAACATCAAATTAATGATATCAAATTGATTTCTGTATAACAAATTGATTTCTGTACAACAAATTGATAACTGTACAAGTTCAACTTAGTTGCAGCTATCTAGCGATAAATTAGTATTAATATGAGTCCCTCTGCAGTGAGTCTCTCATTGATGTGAATAATAGAAACTATTTTTAAACAGGCACAACGCAATCACGTCCGAAAAAAAAACTCCGGATGAACGAAGAAGAAGAAGAAACTATTTTTGACATGACTGTGACATTTTTTGACTGTTACTAATGTTTTCTCATTCTACGAGCAGATTGTTCCGCGAATTGTGTGGTGTGTAACCTAGGTAAACTATCCAACAGTGGCGAGAGTACAAGACAACATCCGCAAATTCTGGGATTAAAAGCTAAGTTTCATATCATGCCCATTGCAACCCTAAGCGGTACTTCTCACCATCCATCCATGTATCATTTTGCTTTGCATTGATTTGTTTGTATATTCATGACCTTTTAACCAACATAATCTTGCATTTGGATTTGCACATGTAATAATTAAGGGAGATAACTAAATTTTCTACTCCCCAACATTTTTCTAAGGGATTTAACTTCATTAAAAGTACCAACAATTAAAAGGCAACATGTCTACCTTAGATAAATGCATTGAGCAAGGTATCAAATTAGGTTATAAAGAAGAGAAATTGTCAGAATGTCAGTATTAAGGATAGCCCATGACTCACCTTTCGGAGGTCACATGGGATACGAAAAAACTAGGGCTAGGGTCCTGACCCAGTTTTATTGGCCAAAATTTTGCCAAGACATTTAAACTTAAGTCAAAACGATACAGCAGCAGCAGTAGTAGACACCAGAGACAAAATCATACGTTCCTGTATACTGGCCAGAACATCACTACAGGAGAAAGGTTTTAGGTACAGGCAGTACGCCAACAGAGGTGCAAAAACAATTCTATTAAATCCAGGTCAGGATATTTTACTGCTACTACCTGACAAGAGAAATTTACTATCAACCTCTTGGCAGGGACCTTTTAAAATTATTAGAAGAATTTCGGAAGTTGATTACGAAATTTCTTTGAATGGAAAGTTGAAAATATTCCATGTAAATATGTTGAAACCATACTATGCTAGACAAGAAACGGACACGAGTGAGCAGACGCAGCGAACTAATGACAAAAATGAAACGACAATTACTCAACTGAATGACACCTCGACAAATGAAGCATCGTTAACGACGCACTCTTACGACGACAAAGACGACGAAGACATATGGACATTACCGACAATATGTGATATCGACAACGACGACCAATTCGACGACATATTGACAACGATTGATCTCGACGACGACGACAATGACATTGAGGACAATTTACAAACAGTAGCATCTGTGATAAATCAGACAGACGTAGACAATACTGAAATCCTAGTACCGATTATGACTGACGACGGTAGTATAAATGACATACAAATCTCTGACACTTTGACACAACAACAGCGACAAGACATCTTGACTCTCCTTGACGAGTATAAATCTATCTTTTCTAACAAACCTGGACGCACTGACAAGATAACACATTCAATTGTGCTGACAGATCTGACACCGGTCAAATGTAGACCATATTCTATTCCTCTCCATTACAGAGCAAATTTAGACAAAGAAATTTTGGATTTAGAGAAAAATGGAATAATTCAAAAATCTATGTCTCAATATTCTTCACCGATTGTCCTGGTGAAAAAGAAGGACCAGACAATCCGTTTGTGCATCGACTATAGAGTATTGAATACAAGAACCACAACGGATGCAGAGCCAATGAACAGTTGTGAAGATCTCATCTTAAATATGTCTCAATCATCCTTATTTTCTAAGACTGATTTAGCGAAAGGTTATTGGCAGGTGCCACTATACCCTGCTTCTAGACATGTAACAGCATTCGCAACACCCCTCGGTTTGTAATTGGCTATATCTTCCATTTGGTCTCAAGAACGCGCCCGCCACATTTGTTAGATTAACTAGATTATTATTACACGGAATTAAAGATGTTCAAGCCTATATTGATGATATATGCATCCATTCTTCTAATATGACTTCTCACTTACTTACACTCAAACAAGTCTTCAACCAAATCTTTCTTTTTGGACTTACTATCAAACCTTCCAAGGTTGAAATAGGCTATAGACAAATAGACTTCCTTGGCCATAGAATTTCTGAAGGCAAATTGTTGACAGATGATAAAATTGTGTCGAAGATTCTCAATCTAGAAGTGCCTACCACAAAGAAACAAATTAGAAGTTTACTAGGTCTTATTAACTATTATTCTAAATTTATACCAAATTGGGCAGAACTTACTTCAGTCTTTTCTTATATGTTAACTAAAGATCATCCATCAAAAATTTGTAAAAGTACTCGCTTAGAGAATGCAATAAGCAGATTGAAACGTATTTTTTCTAATCCACCAGTCTTACGATTACCCAACATAAATTTACCCTTTATTTTGACCACAGATTCGAGTGCTATCGCAATAGGAGGATGTTTAATGCAAGAAGTGGATGGAGTGAGACACCCAATTCTCTACGTAAGCCGGAAGCTAAAGAAGGCAGAGACCCGGTATTCTACGGTGGAATTGGAGGCATTAAGTCTATTATTTTGTGTGTTAAGATTATCTAAGTTCCTCTTAGGTAGCCACTTTGTTGTACTCACTGACAATTCGCCATTGTTGGTCCTTAAGCAAGGTGCCCCGAAAAATCATCGGTTACAAAGATGGTGTCTTCTTCTTCAAGATTTCGACTTCGAAATCCGCCATATCAGAGGCACTGACAACATTATTGCTGACCTATTATCACGGCAAATGAATGCGCCAATAGAATAACATTTAGCACATCGACCATTCGCCATACTAGAAACTGTGATATTTTTAGTCTGTGGCATATAACAGTGTAACTCTACACCTGCTAGAGAACTCCCAGTGAATAGTAATAACACCTCAGTAAATAAGTTACTTATGACACCCACGAACATGAAACTTTAAGAGTCATACTTTATGAACTATACGTGAAGAGCTATACTATCAATTGCCCAAGCTCTAGAACGATCCGAGAGAGAGACATTAACAGTATAATGATTTCAACCTGTGAACTCACTCTGAAAATTGTAAGAACACTTTATACGCAACATTGAGAACATTCCATACTTGCTGTTGCTACGAGACTTTGCAAACAGCCGAAACAGAACTACGTCGACTACAACACTCAAGATACAGCCATACTAACTTGTAACATTCATGGCACACGACACGCTAACAACAGGAGGACAACGCGCACATCATCGTTGGATTTAGTTACTTAATTAATTAATTAATTTAATATTAAATATGTATTATATTTGCATTGAATTTTGTATATAAAATGTGTTAACCTGTAATTTGTACATATTCTACCATAATATTACAGGTCTTTCCATTAATAGGATAAATAACCTTCCTATGCAATTGTCTCTGTGTAAATTATAACCCATTTTTGAGTTATCGTACAAAAAGTACGTATTTTCTTAAAGGGAAAAGATCGCCTATTCCATTTTTTCTAAGGGCAATAACACTTACCTCAACTTTAATTATATATTTTAACCAAATACTATTTGGAATGAAAGATGAGTGAATGACAGAGTGAATGGATTAAATGAGAGAACGATATACTGAGCGGACAAATTGTACGCAAAACGTATTTATTTTAATTTGTCTGCGTCTTTCATGTAAATTGTATGACGTGTCTAAATTGTTGATACATGTTTAATAGTTAGTTTAGTAGTTAGGATACTACATCTAAGCACCACTGCTTGGAATGCCTGATCATGTATTGCACACATTGGAGTAATTCATGATTAAGGTTATCCCAACTCGTGACGCTTGGAAATAAGCCACACATTCAGCACACACTTTACACAAACCTTAAAACTGAACACTATCAATTTAAAATACAGTCACTTTATTAGAAGCATCATCTTATTAGTCAACACACTAACAAGCCAACAGGGACACATGTAGTCTTAGGGGATAAAATAACAACGTAACTACATATTTAGCATTATACAACATACGAGAGTAAAAGTGTATTGAAATGCACACACAGATCAAGATTTGAAGGTGTACTTAATTAGCCAGGACTTCGGTCTTGTTAATCCTCTTTAATACAGAGGTTAATTGTCTTGGTATCAGTGGGGTACTATGAGAAGGACGGGTTGTAAACAACTAGTAAACGTCACGTAACTTCGGTCAGATAAGCATTTTTAAGGACACAGGAGAGAGAGTGATCTCTTCACCAAATCAGAGAAGTTGTGTATGGGAGAATACATGAGTTTTGATGCCAGTATGTAGGTTACCAGGTTACTGTCCACCAAACTACAAACACCGACTTTATATGATTCTGTGACAGAATTAGAGCAGATCTAATTACCTTATAACAACCCATCAGATCGGGGGAGAGGGGGGAATCCTGTCACAGACTCACATTTATAGACATGAGTCTAAGGGCTACAACTCCCGCCCAAAGGAAAGAAGTCAGTCACTCGAAGGCCAGAGTAATCTAGAGCCTTCTCGAAGGACTGGTCATTGAGTCCACTGTCCCGTGGACACTGATGTGGCCCGCCTATAGCGGGGTCCACGAGGAACTCGGACAGAGTTACCACCCGTGTCGGATTGGGACACGTGTGGACCGTCAGAGGACAGACGGACCATCAGAGAGGCAACAGGGCCTGCCTTAGAGGGACTCAATAGATTAATAGATTAAACCCATGTGTATTTGGGGTTTATAGACTTATGCTAGATAGTTTGCTAGGATGTTTGTGATAACTATGTGTGATGATGTTAAATCTCTGTGATATGCAACACAGCGCGGGATTGTTAACCCACGGCGCCAATGCACTGTATAGTGAACTACAATAAATGTTAGATATTATATTTAACGGAGTTATTGTTGCCTGTGTGAACCCGAGCTCAGATACCTAGACATGAGCAAGACGATGACACATGTCTTACGGCCCACTTTCTTTACTTTTAGAATAGTTTTTTCTGCTGCACAACTGACTGAATTTTTCATCATTTCCCATTGATCATCTACCTCTTGAAATAGGATCTCTAGATCAGACAATATATCAAATTTGTTCTTTACTTCTATGTTAAAATTATCTTGTATTTCTTTGTCAGTTTTCAATTTGCACAAGTCATACTGTATACTTGACTTTCTTTAACTTTACCCTCAATGTGCCTGTAATTAATCTGTGATCACTGTAACAGTCTGCATTTGGAACTGTTTTTACGACTGTTAACGCATTTCGAAACCTTTTGCTAATCAGGATGTAATCTATCTGGTTTTTAATCCTGCTGTCTGGACTCCTCCATGTCCATAATCTTCTAGGGTGCTGTTTAAACCAGGTGTTTCCTACAACCATTTCTTGTTCTTTTGCCCATTCTACAAGTCTGTATCCTCTTTCATTTCTCTCTCCCAAACCATGGTTGCCTACACTGCATCCATCGCCTTGCTGTCCTATTTGTGCGTTGAAATCACCCATTATGATATTTATTTCTGATTTTTTGCAGTTCTTCAAAGCAGACTCCATGTCATTATAAAATTCCTCTATGCTTTCTTCACTGCATTCACTTGTTGGGGCATATACTTAAACGACATTTATTTTAAAAGGTCTTCCATTTAATTTTACTAATAGGACTCTGTCTGACACAGCCTGATATCCTTTGACAGAATTTGATGTTTGCTTATCTAATATAATGGCTACATCTCTTTGCTGTTCTTCTCCCCCAGAGTAAATAATCTTACAATCCTCTCCTGTCCTTATCCCTGCTCCTTTCCATCTCGCTTCCGATATTCCTAATATGTTAATCTTCTCTCTCTTCATTTCTTTTTTGATGTTTTCTAACTTTCCATCTGCATTCATTGTTCTAACGCTCCAAGTTCCTACTTTCAATGATATTAATCTGTTGCACCTAGTAGCCTGTTGACGGTCTGGAGTCACCTGGTGCGCATGACTATCCCTACCGGGCGAGGTTGCTCCTATGGAGCACCCATTTACGCCGTTTCTCTGATTATCGATGATTTCACACAACATGATTTTCTTGGCATGTGTAAAGAAGGTAGTTTGCCATTGCTTTCCTTCCTAGCAGTGACCACACTGGTCAGTGACCGTAGCCATTGTCTCCTCAAAAAAGAGATCCTCTACCTACCGTCGTGAAGGTGGAGACCATAACCTACAACTATCTGTTGGCTGCTCTCCATCTTCATCCACCACCTGCACCCATGGCTTCACGTAACCCTGATCGGGGGGCTAAACGGGTACTCCACCTTGCCCAAGGGTGTCCCGTAGGCTAGCGGAGGGAAGGAGGCGCCTTACTTCTCCTTTGATAGGGGATACCCCTACCCCGCTACCCGGGGTAGCCAATGACACACCAGTGGTAATACACATTATACGACAGTCTCTTCAAAAAGCTTCACAATAAACTACTTCCAACGGACTAAGTCAACTGGCTGTGCATCCCCCTACCTACTATGCACTGATGTGGTCTAACTGTCTCTGTGTAACTAAACACTAACTTTCCCTTACTCTACATTACTGTCTTTGCATTTCTGATTCTGCGTTACTGAACAAGTCCTGAACTAATGTTACACGAGTCCTTGAACGAGACTGCACCAGTCTTTGAACAAGTGCGTGACGTATCTAAATAATTCAAGGAGCCGATCTCTTGCTTGCTTGCGTGCGTTCGCTGGCTGTGAACTCCAGCGTGAAGTCATGCATGTCGGATGAAGACATCCTGTTGTCCAACATCAGTGTGATGTCATACCGGAACCTGAGGTTTGCGTGAGTGTCCGTTGTCCCATGTCTGGCTTATTGGTGTGCAGACTGGTGGTTCCTCGCCGTGCAGGCAGATACTCTCCGACTTCGGAAGAATCTGCGATCCTACTACGTTAGCCAGGACCCCGAAGGGACTTGTTGCCCAGGACGCGCGACTAGGACGTGTTAGTAGGTCTTGGCCAGTATAAAACCTGGCCCTAGTGCTTTGGAAACACCTCTGCGTCACGAACCAACCTCTGAACCAGTCTATAAACGAGACTTGCTGAACGTGACAATGCGTGAAACTCCGAACTGTACTTCAGCCTGCACTTCAACCAAAAATAAAACTAAATTTGCATTTCAACTCGCACTGAAGGCGGAGACTTTACTTCACTCAATGTCTAAATTATCGCATGCACAACCTCCTGCGAATGACTTAACTTGGGGCAACACTCCCTTCACACTGAACTCAGACTAGTGGAATCCCAACTGTCCTCCAATCTACCCTTCAATCTCTCCCTCAGCTCAGTCTCCAAGACCAACTTTCGAACTCTCGGTTGAACTCCGACTAATTGATCTGGACAGCACCTCAGCTCTAGGCTGCACTGCCCACCTCTCTGTGCCCGCCTGGGTAGCACCCTCTTCCACACTCTGGGCTGAACTGTCTACTACTGCAACTTGCTTTTTTAAAAATTCCTGTCTCCGTGAGCAACTTACTGCATCATGCTTTTCTGGTTAACCTAGAGGCTCAGCCGCAGCACGTTTTTTGTTCGGTGCTCCATTTTTAATTCACCGCAAACAAACCGCGTAGTTATATTTAGCACTGACCTAGATCTGATGGGATCGTCGATTTTCAGAATAGGGATATCGAGATTCATTCGTGGTCGGTCGACAAGTGTGTTTGCAGCAAGATGTACCCCAAACCGCATGTCATTGTCTTCGCAAAATGGCCCCCAGAAACATCAAAGATGAGCGCAGACAGATAGGACATACACAAGATAAGACAAGTAGCACAAGCTATGTATAACATCCCGAAGACTGCGATGGCCCTCCGGGACCAGAAATATCTATTGCATCCATCGATCGGCAAAGAATACCATGGACAGACAGAAAAACCAATGAACAAGTCCTTCAAGAAACAAACAAAGATCGTAAACTGATTAGAGTCATTAGATGTAGACATATTCTTTGGGCATGTTATGAGAAGAAATGGATTGGAGAACTTGGTGACAACTGGCAAGATCGAAGGGAAGAGACCAAGTTAAAGACCGAGAAGTAAATACCTGGATGGCTTGGCCATGTATCATGGTCGAGACAGAAACACGGAGCTGATCCACGGCTCTGGTGATCGAGTGAGATGGCAGAACATGACCACCCACGCTTATTGGCATGGCACATGATGGACGGATGGATCGATAGGTCTAGCAGTCCACCACACACTCAACCGGACGTGAACGACAACACATTCAATTTACACGATTCTTTATTTCAATAAATACATTACACAATAGCACTTGCTTGCCTTCTACTCGCGGAAGCAATTATACGCAACACACCTACACCCACTATAGAATCATCCTGATGTCACGTGATTTATCGGGAATTCCCGGGATTCCTTTGTTTGCAGTTAATTAACCCTTTAATAACTAACAAAAGGGAAATAACTCCGCCCATTTTTCTGATTAAATATGCTATTCTCTAAACACCCATCTCGAACCAGACATAATTAACCCGAGTAAGGTTCCAACTTTCAACGTGGCACTGCATCTTCCTTGCAACAACTCTAGCTTGTTTACGTCTGTCAATCAGACACAACAACCCAGTTAACCTTCCTACACTAAGATTCCCGTGCTATTTATTCTCGACGCAATAAAATCAGATTTGTTTACTTTTCTCAAAGCCAGACGCAATAAACTCAACTGACCTACCACGCCTAACTTCTTAAGCGCGCCCTTACAACCTTATCCTATCCCTAAACATTCCCTTACTGTGTTGGGGTAAACATGGTATGCGCTGACCAGAGTACATCGATCCGCCATACTCAGGAAATCAATTGGGGAGCCCTGTGAGGCCACTGAGACAGTACATAAATAAACACACATAGTATTGTTTGGCGCTCACAGAAGGAGAAGAAGAAAGTAGAGACAAGAAGACGCACTAGACAACATAAAACTTGAAAGCTATAGTTACCGACCGGGATTCAAACCTGTCACCTCCAAATGACGACAGCAGTTCGCTGCAGGAAAAGTGTACTTCGACGCATGACCAACTAGACACTCCAAAAAAGTGTCTTCATTACCCAGATGAACCTACAACTATGGAATTCGGACAGAATTCGAATCTAACCATTGAGATAGCACCATAGGTCTCATAATTTATATTAAACCAGCATAGGTCAAATAACAAGCACACAAACACAACGGACCGTACATGCTGTGTCCAATATATTCACAAACATTTCAAGAAGAGAAATGGTAAGTCGGTTCTAATGTTGTACACGTATTACACAGGAAATAAATTGGGGAACCCTTTGAGGATACTGAGACAGTTCATAAATATGTATACACTATGTGGTGCAAGGTAATTTCCTGTGACATACTATACTTTATGTGAGCATGGAAGAAAACTGGCTGGTAAACATTAGTAAACAATATCATATCTAGGAAACGACATATTTTGGCCAGATTAAAAGTCACAGAGGCTTGGAGAGAACGGTGACTAAAGGCGTGGTTGCTGGGTAGAAGGGTGCTCGGGGCAAGAGAAACGGCAACAGACTATGAGAGCAACATTCTGCAAATAACCTGCTACTTGTTGATGTGAGGTTGGTGTGAGGGTATGTCTGTTTGTGTATAAATATATCAACGTGTTGGCCCTAAATCTTCACCAGAGTATGACGGAAATGTCATTGTAAAGTGAAATTTAGTTTAGTGGTGGTTCCTGTTCAGTATAGCCACAGCATCAAATGACACACTTCATGTTGGACGATGAAAGGAACTCGGGAATACGACTTTCCAGTTTTTTTACAAAAGCTCTGGTCTCTGACTTCTCCATTGTCCAGACAAAGCGCTGGCACAACAATTCTAGGTAATATGGTATATGTTGATCGTACCAAGTCCTACAAGAAACAAATGAAGATCGTAAACTGATTAGAGAAATTAGACGTAGACTGTCAACATTTTTTGGGACATGTTATGAGAAGAAATAAATTGGAGAACTTGATGACAACTTGCAAGATCGTGGGGAAGAGAACAAGGGGAAGGCAGAGATGTAAATACCTGGATGGCTTGGTCACGTGGCATGTTCGAGACAGAAACACTGAGCTGATCCACGGCTAGAATGAGATGGTGAAACATGACCTCCCAAGTTTATCGGCATGGCACATGATGATGATGATGATGATGATGATGATGATGATGATGATGATGATGATGATGATGATGATGATGATGATGATGATGATGATTATGCATCGTACACCATAGCGAGAGAATCAGTGGAATAAAAAAAAATGCACACTCCATACATTTAGTGCAGATATGAGGAGCTTTGACTCGGTCTAGTTTACATTTTCTCATGTTATTCCTTCATAGACAGTACGAAGACATAATGCTACAGAGTTCGTGCACAGCGGAGATGCTCTTTCTGTGGTCTATTGTAGCGAAACGCCAGTGGTCCATGTCCTTATGTATTCTGTTATTCTGGGTAAACAGGGGGAACCGGCTTTCGGAAGCTCTCAGTTCTCTTGTTCGCTCAATTCTCCATGAAAGATGGTTCTTTGGGTTATCTTCATACCACAATCTTTACATGGAGCGAGTATATATTGGTCTTTCCTTTCGGGTAGTCCCGAAGGAGCGCCTTGCGTCAAATGTGCACTGGTGCAGCGGCTGGTCAATTGATGGCCGTGCCAACACCTACCGTTTGCAAGTTGCAACTTGTCAAAGTTAATTAAAGATAACGACAGAAGTGCAACTACTACTGAGACATTTTGAAAGGTAAACTTGGGTTGTGGGTGGTCCAGACAGACCTGGACTTATAAATGTATTTTGTCTCAAAGGGGAAGATGAATTGGCGAAAAGCCAATCATAACCAATGAAGAGTTGGTTGACCGTTGGCAATCTAAATGGGCGTCTTGTTCTTGGCATAGCCGGGGAAGTGAAACGGAACAATATATCTCCCCAGAGGATTTCATTTGTTCTTGGCGTCAGATGAGCTGTTGCTATCTTTCTGTCTACGGCTTGAATTGGGCATCTGGTCATCTTTCTGTGGAATATCATCATTGGATAGCTATAGTAATCTATGATCTATCTTCTTGAGCCAGAGGAGGCTAGCCACAGGACTATCTCTTTCGTCTGTCACTCGATAGGATGATGTCGGGAGGATAATGGACTCCTCTATCTCACTGAGAGAATCTGAATTTATCTACCCCTTGGCTTGTGCAGGGCAATGCCGGTACATTGGGGCGACAGCTCAGTCGAGAGCGGCGGCCGGGAGGGGTAGTATCTTCTTTGAATGGGGAAATACACGGTGTGCCATATAACCCCACTTAGGGGGGAGAAACACACCAATTGCTGGGCGCACCACACCACAAGATCTTAGGTGTGAGAAAGGCATGGTTTGCAAGTGAGAGGGAAGCATGGAAATGAATGTGCCCAATAGTAATAAAGGCTTGGTATGAGTGTGGAGTGTGAGTCGTGTAAGCAAAAAGTACCTAGGGTCAAACGACAGGACTCCGTCAAGCTAAAGGCCTAGTCTATAAAAGACACCGCCAATCCAGGACCTCTTGTCAGGTCGGGCAGGTTCAATCAGGGCTCTTGATTAGGATGTATGTATATATGTTGGTAAGGCAGCTGATGTGCTGAGACCATAAGGAGTCTTCATGTCGGCTGTACCAGAAGTTTAGGCTGGAGACTCTCACAAATGTTTGTCCTTTCCAGGGTCCTTGTTTGGGTGATATGAACAGTCTACGGGGCTCTAAGCAGAAAGTATGTTAATGACTCTGCCATGGCAAGGTTTGGGCCATGCTAAGTCCGTGGATATGTCACCTACGAGATAGAGCCACTGCTGACCTTGAAAGGATGACCATCAGCTGTACTGAAACATTACCAGTCATCTCGATACGGTCCATCAGCTGTACTGAAACATTACCAGTCATCTCGATACGGTCCATCAGCTGTACTGAAACATTACCAGTCATCTCGATACGGTCCATCAGCTGTACTGAAACATTACCAGTCATCTCGATACGTAGGAATTGTGTCCTTTTGTAATAGTGGCTGAACCCGCCAATCACCCAGACACACCCATCAATCTATGAGAACAGTACTCCAGATTATTATTTCCTACCTGACAGTATGCCAAGTGATTCCATGGCATTTCCCTAGAACATTTGATTCATAAAGACTGTGGTCCATGGAACGTGGAAGTTCGGGGCTACAGAAGGCTGTTATACATACAACCCAGTACCTGAAAGCAAGGAGGACTTCTCATTTGGTGAGCGATATGTGGACAGAGCGGACCTTGACTACAGCTTGGTCTATGATGTAAAGCCTTGATGCTCTGTGTCTGAACTTTATCCGTGTTGTGTCTGTTAGAACTATCTGTGTTAACTGCCTTGATGTTTTCCTGTGCTGTCCTTTATTGATTTAATAAATCACTTTTAGTTTATTCCAAAGATCACTGCGTTATATATATGGATCAGCCAGAAGAACACTGCAGGAAATAGGTCCCTAGGTCGAAAGAAGAGTGACAGTGAGTCCAGGGAAAACGGAGGAGGGTTGGCAGGTAAAGACCTATCCCAGCCAGGGCTATAGAAGATATTTGAAATATTGTGACCGGGCTATTTGGGACCCTCCACATAGCTTGTTACAATTTCTGGGGGCACGTCGCGGGATATTTGAAATCCTGGTGGAGTTCTGGCTGATTTAGTGATAGGGGACAGATATTCTTGTCTACTTATCAATAGGTTCTGCCTACCGTGCCTGGCTATTGTCTATACTCTTCCTGACACAGACTGACCGACATACGACGTGTTGTGGTCGTGTAATATATATATTTTGGTTATGTGAGATAATCATTTTCTATACAATTTCTTGGGCACTTTCCCTCGGAGTTAAGATGGCATCAACTGGGTTTAATGTCGCTGACGTACAGGCTACAGGGCGTGAGATGGGCTATGATGGAGCGGAGTTACAGAAATATGTGCAGGAAGTGGAAAGAGACTTCAGACAAGCTGTGCGCGAAGCCAAGAAAATTGAGGCGGAGGCTAGGAAGATGGAGGCCGAGCAGGCAGTCAGAGACCATGAGTTTCGTATGAGGGAGTTGGAGCTGAAAGCTCAAACTGTCAAGGAAAGAGAGGGTGCAGTTGGAGGCGCAGTTCTACCGGACTCAACAACTTCTGGTGGCGGTCCATATCAGGCAATGAAGTTCCCATTGCTCCCGTTTGATGAACACAAAGAGAAGATCGACCAGTATCTTCAAAAATTCCAGTCGATGGCTTTGGCTATGGGGCTGGAACGTGGGAAATGGAACTTGAAAATCTCGCAGGGCCTGAGGGGGACCGCGTACGAGGTCTACTCAAGGTTGCCACCTGGTATGGAGAATGACTATGAGGCTCTGGAAAAAGCATTATTGAAAAGGTTCCAGATGACAGCCCATACATACCGTGAGCAGTTCAGAAAGTCCAAGAGAGAGCCAGGAGAGATGTTCGCAGCCTACAGTGTCAGACTGAAGTCTTACCTTTTGAAGTGGATGTCATTAGCTGGATTTGCTAACGACTATGAAAGTTTGGGAGAATTAGTGGTCGTGGACCAAATGAAGAGGATGATGCCTAAGCCATTGCAAACCTTCTTGCTTGAAAATGGGGCAGAAAAGTTAGACTTGGTAAATACATTAGCGGAAAGGTATGTGCTAGCTCATGGAGATAATGGGGAACTGTCACAACCCAATCCCCGACCACCAGACACCTGGTCTGGAAAGAAGAAGAACCCTAAAACCGCTCACACCAAGAAGGAGGATCCTTTCGAGAAAGTTCCTATTAAAAAACCCTCTGGTAAGAGTCCACCTGGATCTCCTAAAAGAAAGTGGAGTGAAAAGTGGTGCGCCTATTGCAAATCTCCCACACACAATACGGTTGATTGCCGGCGTAAACAGAAAGACTCTCACTATGCTGCTTGTCTTGTAGAAACCGGGGAAGGGTCTCACAAGGAAGTAGAAGGGGGGGATCTTGGGAACAATGATTCAGAAAAACCACCAGTAGTAGAAACGGTACTTGTGAACGGACAACCAGTTGAGTGTCTCTATGACACCGGTCTGCAGTTTGAGGCTGTAATTTCCTCACACTTAGTGAGCCCGGAGCAGCTAACCGGGGAATCTATTGAGATTCAAACGGCGACAAAGAGTGCGGTAGCGATGTCTCTTCCAATTGCGAAGGTAGACATCAAATCTAAATATGTTACCGGCACTATACAGGCAGCCGTTCTGCTAGATCCGATCTTCCCAATGATCTTGGGTTGTCGCTACGTCTTTCTAGGGATTCCAACCGAACCCATGTACGTAGGGGCGATGCAAACTAGATCTCAATCGGAGGATGAGCAGACGCCGGCCTTGATCATGAATCCCTTGCCTGGGGAGTTACGAGCTGCTCAAAGCCAGGATGCTACTTTGCAACCTTGCTTCAACCAGTTGCCCAAAAGTTCTGACCCACCAAGACGGGGTCAGTATTATATGAAGAATCGGTTACTGTACCGGAGAGCCGGAGTGGAGGAACGCCAGCATGGACAGCTGGTAGTTCCTAAGGCTTATCGGGAACAGCTTCTTCATATGGGACACACCATTTCTTTCAGTGGACATATGGGTGTCGGGGCAACTCTCCAGCGCATTTCCTGCCATTACTACTGGCCAGGGATGACTGGAGACGTGCGTAGGTACGTCAAGTCGTGCCCAGAGTGCCAGCGTGTGGCACCAAAACACTGGACAGCTCCGGTAGTTCTGGGAGACATGCCCATTATGAACTCTCCTTTCGAGAGAGTTGCCATCGATCTTGTTGGTCCTCTTCCTCGGACTAGGAAGAGGAATAAGTACATTCTCACGATGGTGGATTGCTGTTCCATGTGGGGCGAGGCGATACCGTTGGCCACAATCGACTCTAAGCGAGTGGCTGATGCACTGATGGAGACCTTTACTAGGTTGGGATTTCCCAACCAGATCCTAACGGACAATGGGTCTCAGTTCTGTGGTAAGCTGATGGAAGAAGTCTTTCGTATCTTCCAGACTAACCACATTCACACAAGCCCATACCACCCTCAGTCTAATGGGCAAGTAGAGAGGTTTAATTGTACCTTGATGACCATGCTTCGGAAGCTGGCTCAAGAGAAACCAGACAGATGGGATGAGTATATCTCGGCCGCCTTGTTCGCCTATCGGGAGGTTCCCCATGGGTCGACCGGGTTGCCACCAGCCACTCTACTATTCGGGAGGCCAATCAAGGGTCCCTTAGAAGCCTTATTGAGATGTTGGACAGAGGAAGAAACTTCCGAAGAAGTTGTATCCTCATATAAATACGTCGAAGAGTTAAAGAAGAAACTCCAGACGGGTTGGGCTTTGGCAGCTCAGACTCTGAGAGCGGCCAGGAAGAGACACGCGGCCTACTACAATAGAAGGACGAAAGATAGGTCTCTTAAGGTGGGGGATCGGGTTCGGTTGTTACTTCCAGTAGGTTCCAATAAACTCGAGATTGGTTGGCAGGGGCCTTTCCCAGTGGAAAGGGTTGTGTCCCGTACCAATTATGCTATCCGGATCAGGGGGAAATCTAAAATCTTTCACATTAACCTCTTAAAAAAATATGAGGAACGATCCGATGGTACTTCTCTCCCACTCATGACTATGGCGGTCGCGATGGAAACTGAATCGGGCGAAGACGCGGATAGGGAGTATCCATTACATCCTGGGGAAACCTATAAGGATGTACATATAAATCCTGATCTGTCGAATGAAGAAACAGAACTGGTCATCCGTTTGTTGGAGTCCCATCAACAGATTCTTACCGATCGTCCAGGGCGGACAGGGTTGGTCGAGTTTGATATGACTCTGACTACCCAAGACCCCATTCGCCAAAAAATATATCCAGTGCCCTTTTCGAAAGAGAAGGCCCTGGAAGCAGAAATCCAGAAGCTTCTGGATGATGACATCATAACTCCTTCGGCTTCTCCTTATAATGCCGGGGTTGTCTTGTTGAGGAAGCCAAGCGGGGAGCACCGCTTATGTATTGATTACAGGCATTTAAACAGTTGTACGACATTCCAAGTTGAGCCGTTACCAAACACAAATCAACTATTTGCCAGATTAAATAGGGCAAAGTACTTCTCAAAAATCGATTTAAGTCGGGGATATTATCAGATCCCTGTGAAGCCTGAGGTTCGGCCCATGCTCGCTTTCAGTACTCCGAGCGGCCATTACGAATTTACCTTTTGGGCTGAGTATTGCGCCCAGTGTGTTCACACGCATGATGAGAAAGTTATTAGATCCTTTAAGGGATCCCTCTGTCGTCTCGTTTATGGATGATATTCTCATCGCGTCTGACAATCTGAAAGATCACCTGAGGTCCTTGGGACAGATCTTCAAAAGGTTAAAAGAGGAAGGGTTAACCGCCCGTCCAGCCAAATGCATGATTGGCTATCAATCCTTGGAATTTCTGGGACACACTATTACCCCAGGGGGACTGGTACCGGAAGAAAAGAATATTGAAAAGGTCCGTCTCGCACCCCGTCCTAGATCCAAAAAAGATGTTAGGTCTTTCTTGTCTCTGTGTGGGTTTTACCAGAAATTTATTCCAAAGTTCAACGAAATTGCGGCGCCGTTAACCGAGACTCTGAAGAAAGGATCGCCAGATCTTATAATCTGGACCCCGAGCTGTGAAGAGGCTTATGGGAAGCTGAAACAGGCGTTAGTGGATAGGCCAGTCCTGCAACTCCCAGATTTGGAGAAAACGTTTGTTCTGAGAACCGACGCGAGTAACATAGGGATTGGGGCAACTCTGTTGCAGGAAGGGCGAGATAATCCTTCGGTGCTGTGTCCGGTGGCATATGCCAGTCGAAAACTGTTACCCGCCGAACGGAATTACTCCACCGTCGAACGGGAATGTCTAGCTCTAGTGTGGGCGGTACAGAAATTTCAACCTTATCTGTATGGAGTCCATTTCAAAGTGCAATCCGACCATCAACCTCTGACGTTCTTGGCAACTTCTAAGAAACTGAACGCGAGGTTAATGAGATGGTCATTGCTCCTACAACCGTATCAGTTCACGGTCGAATACATCCCCGGAAGGGAGAATGTGGGAGCAGATTTCCTATCACGGCATCCTATGGTTGAATGTGAGGGTGGGGTCATTCGAACAGAACCACTGACAGTAGAAAGTTCGTAGGGTTCGACTTTCTTAAGAGGGGGCCTATGTAGCGAAACGCCAGTGGTCCATGTCCTTATGTATTCTGTTATTCTGGGTAAACAGGGGGAACCGGCTTTCGGAAGCTCTCAGTTCTCTTGTTCGCTCAATTCTCCATGAAAGATGGTTCTTTGGGTTATCTTCATACCACAATCTTTACATGGAGCGAGTATATATTGGTCTTTCCTTTCGGGTAGTCCCGAAGGAGCGCCTTGCGTCAAATGTGCACTGGTGCAGCGGCTGGTCAATTGATGGCCGTGCCAACACCTACCGTTTGCAAGTTGCAACTTGTCAAAGTTAATTAAAGATAACGACAGAAGTGCAACTACTACTGAGACATTTTGAAAGGTAAACTTGGGTTGTGGGTGGTCCAGACAGACCTGGACTTATAAATGTATTTTGTCTCAAAGGGGAAGATGAATTGGCGAAAAGCCAATCATAACCAATGAAGAGTTGGTTGACCGTTGGCAATCTAAATGGGCGTCTTGTTCTTGGCATAGCCGGGGAAGTGAAACGGAACAATATATCTCCCCAGAGGATTTCATTTGTTCTTGGCGTCAGATGAGCTGTTGCTATCTTTCTGTCTACGGCTTGAATTGGGCATCTGGTCATCTTTCTGTGGAATATCATCATTGGATAGCTATAGTAATCTATGATCTATCTTCTTGAGCCAGAGGAGGCTAGCCACAGGACTATCTCTTTCGTCTGTCACTCGATAGGATGATGTCGGGAGGATAATGGACTCCTCTATCTCACTGAGAGAATCTGAATTTATCTACCCCTTGGCTTGTGCAGGGCAATGCCGGTACATTGGGGCGACAGCTCAGTCGAGAGCGGCGGCCGGGAGGGGTAGTATCTTCTTTGAATGGGGAAATACACGGTGTGCCATATAACCCCACTTAGGGGGGAGAAACACACCGATTGCTGGGCGCACCACACCACAAGATCTTAGGTGTGAGAAAGGCATGGTTTGCAAGTGAGAGGGAAGCATGGAAATGAATGTGCCCAATAGTAATAAAGGCTTGGTATGAGTGTGGAGTGTGAGTCGTGTAAGCAAAAAGTACCTAGGGTCAAACGACAGGACTCCGTCAAGCTAAAGGCCTAGTCTATAAAAGACACCGCCAATCCAGGACCTCTTGTCAGGTCGGGCAGGTTCAATCAGGGCTCTTGATTAGGATGTATGTATATATGTTGGTAAGGCAGCTGATGTGCTGAGACCATAAGGAGTCTTCATGTCGGCTGTACCAGAAGTTTAGGCTGGAGACTCTCACAAATGTTTGTCCTTTCCAGGGTCCTTGTTTGGGTGATATGAACAGTCGACGGGGCTCTAAGCAGAAAGTATGTTAATGACTCTGCCATGGCAAGGTTTGGGCCATGCTAAGTCCGTGGATATGTCACCTACGAGATAGAGCCACTGCTGACCTTGAAAGGATGACCATCAGCTGTACTGAAACATTACCAGTCATCTCGATACGGTCCATCAGCTGTACTGAAACATTACCAGTCATCTCGATACGGTCCATCAGCTGTACTGAAACATTACCAGTCATCTCGATACGGTCCATCAGCTGTACTGAAACATTACCAGTCATCTCGATACGTAGGAATTGTGTCCTTTTGTAATAGTGGCTGAACCCGCCAATCACCCAGACACACCCATCAATCTATGAGAACAGTACTCCAGATTATTATTTCCTACCTGACAGTATGCCAAGTGATTCCATGGCATTTCCCTAGAACATTTGATTCATAAAGACTGTGGTCCATGGAACGTGGAAGTTCGGGGCTACAGAAGGCTGTTATACATACAACCCAGTACCTGAAAGCAAGGAGGACTTCTCATTTGGTGAGCGATATGTGGACAGAGCGGACCTTGACTACAGCTTGGTCTATGATGTAAAGCCTTGATGCTCTGTGTCTGAACTTTATCCGTGTTGTGTCTGTTAGAACTATCTGTGTTAACTGCCTTGATGTTTTCCTGTGCTGTCCTTTATTGATTTAATAAATCACTTTTAGTTTATTCCAAAGATCACTGCGTTATATATATGGATCAGCCAGAAGAACACTGCAGGAAATAGGTCCCTAGGTCGAAAGAAGAGTGACAGTGAGTCCAGGGAAAACGGAGGAGGGTTGGCAGGTAAAGACCTATCCCAGCCAGGGCTATAGAAGATATTTGAAATATTGTGACCGGGCTATTTGGGACCCTCCACATAGCTTGTTACATCTATGAAAGCGACTGAGCACTTATGTGGGTATCCTTGTGTCATGAAAGTGATCCTATACAAGCCAATGCCAATACTGTACAACGACCTGGACTCTGGCAATAACTTCCGTACATCAGTTTCTTCTCATTTCAACGGCCCTTCTTTGTATCCCACCTGTCTTTGCTTAATTGTGTTTTTGTTTGCCGATGAAGGGTTGTTGTCGCAACGCTATTAATTCTTTTGGCTGTATTTCTGTACAGTAGACGGTTTCAACCAGCTGAAAGATGCTGATGTTGACAGCGATGTCCTGAAAAGGATATGCAAACATTTTATTTTAGACGGTTTCAATGTCTTGTTGTTTCTTCCTCTTATTCACGCTCCGTGGCGAAAGGAGTTACAAACGCAGGTGGTAATCCACATACCGCTTTCGAAACACAACTGCCAGCGATTTGGAAGCAGACCGCCTTGCGTTTGTTTTAATACAATGGAATGAAAGCCGGTCGTTCAGAAAGCAATGACAAACTACTGAAGAAATCACAAAAAGCCAAAAAATGCTGGGGTTGACTACGAAGTCATGTAAAGGATATGCAACTGACTTTTGTATTCAATGTCTTTGGTCGGATGTTCAGTTGACGTCCCCACATTTCCTGTCCCGAGATAGATTTCTCAAATCGTATGATAACCGAGTTATTTATCATAGTGAGGCGTGTTTTGTCATACTTTTCTAATATTCAATGAAGTGTCATTTTAATATGAGTTTTATTTTATGTTTTCTTATAACTTCTTCTAATCTTTCTTTCTTTTTTTTTTCACAGGTAGGCGGAGTAGATAAGAGATTAAGGTGACCGATTTTGTTCAAGGAGACCAGAGTCCTATCACAGAGTTGACCTTTTGGATTTCTTAGAAAATAAGAAAGAGAATAGTATACATCCCCCTAGATTCTGGAGAAGTGGATAAATTCTGTCTTGTCGATGTTAATCTTCATGTCATCACTTCGACAGCAATTGTCAAAGCAATTTACATAGTGAACAGGTCACTGCCAAAGCAATTTACATGGTGAACAGGTCATTGCCAAAGTAATTTACATAGTGAACAGGTCATTGCCAAAGTAATTTACATAGTGAACAGGTCATTGCCAAAGTAATTTACATAGTGAACAGGTCATTGCCAAAGCAATTTACATAGTGAACAGGTCATTGCCAAAGCAATTTACATAGTGAACAGGTCACTGCCAAAGAATTTTACATGGCGAACATGTCATTGCCAAAGTAATTTACATAGTGAACAGGTAATTGCCAAAGCAATTTACATAGTCAACAGGTTATTGCCAAAGCAATTTCATTCATTCATTCAGGCAATGAATGAATCACCCAAATAAACGAGAAGTAGATTGTGAGCTTTACTAAAACACGACTACAAGATTCATTCATTCAGTAGCATGTCCTTTGCAGAACCTCGCTCCCATAACAACCTTCCGGAAAACCTCTCGATCATAAGCAAGATGTCCCGCGTCTGATACACCCATCTGGAGATCATCCGCCACATCCTGCACCCATCTTCTCTTTGGCCTTCCTCTTCCTCTCTTCCAGGCATATACCCCTCCATTATTGTTCTCTCCAAACTGTCGTGACGTTTCAAGGGACCAAAATATTTCAATTTTCTTTGTTTTATCGTCTTTAATAGCCAACCTTCTTCAATATTCAACTCTTGAAGTATGGATGCATTTGTTCTTTTCTTTACCCAAGATATTCTTAGAACTCGTCTATAACATTTATATTCAAAGGCGTTTATGCGCTGTTCAGCTTGTTTAGTAAGTGTCCATGTCTCACAGGCGTATGTTGCAATGGGAAAGATGCATGCTCTTAAAAATCTAATTTTTGTAGTTCTATCTGTCCCACTCCATAATTTATTCAGCTGTTTTAGTCTTTGAAGAGCAATTGATAGTCGCCGTTTAATTTCTTTCATTGTGTCACCGTTGTTGGTAATCAATGAACCAAGATATTCAAAATGTTCCACTACCGCCAATTTTTCCCCATTAATGTATATTTCTTTCTCCATAGTAGTTTTATCTGTATGCATTATCTTTGTTTTTGCTATGTTAAGATATAAGTTGTGATTTTCACTATTCAATTGTGTTTAAGCTATTAGGTTTTCTATGCCATTCTGTGTTGTGGATAGTAATACTGTATCATCAGCATATCGAATCTCCGGTATGTCATGACCGCTAATATTTAGGGCATCATATAGCTCCCTGTTTATATCATCTCTTACATTTCTCATTATATTTTCGGCGTACAGGTTAAACAAATAGGGTGACAGCACGCAGACCTGACGGACGCCTTGCTTGATGTCAAACCAATTTGATGCCTCGCCATCTATTCTAACTGCTGCTTGTTGGTCTAGATAGAGCATT
>JACEFZ010005567.1:260000-287500 GCA_014155875.1 Cepaea nemoralis | reverse complement strand
TGGAAAATGAAACATCAATACTACACGACTCAGTAATAGTAATAACTGGTGTGGCACATGTTATTAGCTATGTGGAATATACTGGCCTACCAAAAGGGGACTGGCTGTTATACTAGAGTTTTATTATTATTATTACTTCTATTATTAAGGGGGAAGGTAATCCGTACTGAGATAGTGTTCAAATAATTTGCGAATCCATTGCGTGGTCCGAAGTCAAAAGCAAAAGCTTACCGAGTGGAGGTCACCCGCAGTCTGACCACTCCTGATGTGTGCTTGAGCAGTAGTATATCAGAGGGTAATGACTTATTATTTTAGGATCTGAATCCTTCTGATGACGTCATTTTTTACTATATAAAAAGTCATGATCCTTTGCTCTGACGTCAAAAAGCGGATCCTTCGGGGACTGCATTGTTTTGAATTTTGGCGGTTATTTTCTTGGTTCTGGGTGACTACTTCCGGTTGTCGTGGTGACTACTTCCAGTCTAGGGGTGGCGGCGGCGGCGGTGGCGGCGGCGGCGATGGGTTCAAGTCCCAGTGTGTGTGTGTGTGTGTGTGTGTGTGTGTGTGTGTGTGTGTGTGTGTGTGTGTGGTCACGTGGTGTGATCGAACCCCAGTCATAGCGATCCCCCTTCGATGAGGGAGATCGAAATCAAATATGACAGAAATTGATTTATTCCATCTCTCGAGCTAACCCGAGGATCCATTTTTGGATTGCATTAATAAACTTTTTGCACGGCTCAGTATGCTAGTTAATTCGGCAGAAGCTCAGACCCCATGTATCAACATTACGCGCATGGTGAAAATGTGGTTTAGAAATATACTAACCAGACAAAGAATTTTATTAAAAATTAGCCCTAAAACTTAATTAAACACCAAAAATTTCTTGTATGTTTAGCGGAGCATATTAATTTCAATATAAAACTCTAGTCCTCAATTAATAACAACGATAACTTACCAAGATAATCATTAACCGGTCTCTGTGGCTGAGGGCTTGCGAACGCGGTTTGTGAGCCCGTATACCTGGGTTCGAAACACGGCGGTGCTGGTTTTTTCGAAAAAGGTATAGGGGCCGGTCGTTCAGAAAGCAATGGCAAACTACTGAACGTAACACTTGCCTAGTACATCAACAGCAGCTGAAAATGCTGGTGTTTACTGCAACGTCCCGTAAGGGATACGCAACAAAAGAAAAATCATTATAATATGTAATATAAACCCCGCAAATAAGCTCCCTTTTTCAAAACATAAATAGAACTAACCAAGGGAGATTAATCGTGGTCTCTTGACTCAAGCAGAATTATCGCACCTGAGCGTACAGGTAAAGGCCATGCGCTGACCCCACCGCGCCTCACGAGGAAGATAATAGCCAGCGGGTACTGATAAGCTGTGAATTTAATTACCTTTGACGGCTAGTGGTCACTGGAAAATACGCAGTGGTAAGTCAGGCAAGAATTCAGTACAACTATGTATTTCTATTTTGCTGTAAATCTCTCTCTCTCTCTCTCTCTCTCTCTCTCTCTCTCTCTCTCTCTCTCTCTCTCTCTCTCTCTCTCTCTCTCTCTCTCTCTCTCTCTCTCTCTCTCTCTCTCTCTCTCTCTCTCTCTTGAAATAATACTGAATACGTGTGTGCGCGCATGGATGTACTGTCGAGTGTGTGTGTGTGTGTGTGTGTGTGTGTGTGTGTGTGTGTGTGTGTGTGTGTGTGTGTGTCCTATCAATTACAGGACATAGCAGTCAACCTCAACATTCTATGGAGTTTCGTGTGTGCTGGGTAAGTTTGCGATTCTTATTTTGAATGAATGCCAACCAGGTCATGTGCATGTGAAGAGGGTGTATCAACAACTAGTTGTCTATCAATTACAGGACGACGCAGTCAACCCCAACCTTGTTTATGCAATGCATTTACAGGACGTTGCAGACAGCCCCAACATTGATTAGTTGCGCGTGTACCACCATGCCAGTCGTGTGTGTGTGTGTGTGTGTGTGTATGTGTGCGCACATGTAGGCGTGTGTGCCTGCGTGGGTGTGCTATCGTCGCAGTCAACCTCATCATTCTATGGATTGTCAGCCGTCCTGGGGCAAGTTTGCGATTCTCATTTTGAATGAACGACAAACATGTCATGTGCATGTGAAGAGGATGTATCAACAACTAGTTGTCTATCTATTACAGGATGTCGCAATCAGCCCCAACCTTGTTTATCCAATGCATTTACAGGACGTTGCAGACAGCCCCAACATTGTTTGGTTGCACGTGTACCACCATCACATCCATGTGTGTTTATGTGTACCCGCTTGTAGGCGTGTGTGCGTATGTGTGCGCGCATGTAGACGTGTGCGTGCGTGGGTGTGCTATCAATTACAGGACATCGCAGTCAACATCAAAATTCTATGGAATTTCATGTGTGCTGGGTAAGTTTGCGATTCTCATTTTGAATGAACGCCAGCCAGGTCATGTCACCGATACAGCCGATCAAATATAGCGATGCTTTCTGTCATATGTCTAAGGTATACAATCGAAACACATGACTAAAACCGGTAAAGATGGCGTCGCACTCGATCGCATGTGTAAGTGTACAACCACGTGACTAAAACCGATCAAAATACCAGTATAATAAAGAGATATATGGTGCTAATCGCATATAACTGGAGTATGTGCTCGGCTGTCTGCGACACCAATCAACACATGCACAGGGCTGATTCATTAACCTGAATGTTTGTATACATGTGGCCTATTCTGAGATGCAGAATAATGACTTGTCCTGATCTGTCCATAACACGGTAGTCACCTTGAGCAAGTACTGTGGCTTTCTGGCTGACTTCATCATTCATTTCTTTTGGTGGTATGTAACGAGTGGAGCCGACTTATCTTATTCCACTCCTTCCGTAACCAATCGAACAGCGCTGGCGTGTCTGGGTACTCGACAGTGGGATGACAACCCGTGTATGGTGACCTTATGCCTACTGCTATGTTCAGAAAGTAGTGTCCTTAATACCGATAATGTCCCACAAGGAGCGCCTCGAACACTGATTTTTGCATTTGTCAATAGCAACTAATGATACAACCGAGAAACGAGTGTAATGACCCAGTAGGTCAAAAACAGTGGTAATGGAAGAAACCAACGTGGAAACTAACCCACAAAATACCCCAGAGGGGAAAAGAAAGTCGTTCTGGTGCATATGTGGTCGGCGAGTACCGCGACTAGAGATTGTGTTCTTCTGTCAACTGGTCGTTATATACACAGTCATTGGCATATCACTATTTAATCTGTCTCGAGCCAGCGTCGACGCGGTCGAGGGCAAGTTGTGGATCGCTCTTCTAATCGATGAACAATGATGTAAAATGACAACGTGGGATATTTTCCCCCCTTTGGTTAAGGTATTTTCCTACTTTTAATAAGTTTTGGATGAAATTTGTCCACAATTTTTCACATTTGGGTAACAAAGTTTCCTACTTTTTTTATGAGTTTGTTTTACCTTTTGTCAAGCAAAATTTCAAACCAAACTTATAAAAACCTCAGTCAAACATATGAAAAGTAGGAAAATTTGCTAACCAAACATGAAATGTTTGGCTAAATTTCACCCAAACTTATGAAAAGTATGAAATTTTGTTGTCCAGATGTGAAAAGTTTGACCAAATTTCATCCAAACCCATAAAACATCAAAAAATCAGTGCTCGAGGTGCTCCTTGTGGGACATTATCGGTACTAAGGACACTACTTTCTGAACTTAGCAGTAGGCATAAGGTCACCATACACGGGTTGTCATCCCACTGTCGAGTACCCAGACACGCCAGCGCTGTTCCATTGGTTACGGAAGGAGTGGAATAAGATAAGTCTGCTCCATTCGTTACATACCACCAAAAGATATGAATGATGAAGTCAGCCAGAAAGCCACATTACTTGCTGAAGGTGACTACCGTGTTATGGACAGATCAGGACAAGTCATTATTCTGCATCTCAGAATAGTTTCAACCCTTATAGATAAAGGGGAAAAGAAAAAAAGAGAAAAGAAAATCAACTCCTCCCATTCCAAATTACTATTAATGGAATGTTTGCTTTAAATACACTTGTTGTGCTATACTACCACCACTACTAAGATTATCACTTTAGTAAATAGAACCACATGTCTATCATATTATTATTATTATTATTATTATTATTATTATTATTATTATTATTATTATTATTATTATTATTATTATTATTATCATTATTATTATTATTTTTATCATTATTATTATTATTATTATTTTTACTATTATTATCATCATTATTATTATTACTATCATAATCTTACCCTTATTATCTTCTTCTTCTTCTTCTTCAGCGTTCCGAGCCATTGAGGTTCTTTGCTGCAAATACAATCCGTCTCCATTCGTCTCTCTGGTGGACCTTCTCTTGCCAGTCGTTGATTCCAAGTGCTTGTAGGTCTGTACATGTATTATCTCTCCACCGCCTTCTTGGTCTACCTCGGGGTCTACGGTCATTTATTTCCTGAGTGTAAGCGAGTTTTGTTTCCCTATTATCTTCCATTCTTTCTATATGCCCCAGCCATTGTAGTCTATTAGCCTTCATGATACCAGTGATTAGCGGGGACTTAAACAGATCATAAATGTCTTTGTTACTTCTTCTTTTCCACTCTCCACTTTGTGTATCCCTAATGGGTCCAAAGATGCGTCTTAAAATTTTGTTCTCAAAGGTTTGTAACAAAGCTTCGTCTCCTTTCGTTGTACTCCAGGTTTCAGAGCCATACAGCACAACTGGTCTGATCAGTGTTTTGTATATTGTGATTTTGGTGTTACGAGATAGCGCCTTTGATTTTAGTAGATGTTGTAGTGCATAGTATATCTTATTTCCAGAGTTGATTCTAGTTTGTATTTCTTCCCTTATGATGTTGGAGCAGTTGAAGATCGTACCCAGGTATTTGTATGTTTCCGTTCTTTTAATGGTCATATTATCTATTTGTATGTGGCCAGAGTTTCTAGCCATTCCGTCTCTTGAAATTACCATATATTCTGTCTTATCTTGGTTGATAACCAGCCCCATCTGTTGGGCTTTTTCCTTTAAGTGAGTCAATATTTCCAATGTCTTTTGTTCACTTTGCCCTATAATATCTATATCATCTGCATAACCAAGCAGCTTGGATGTTCCTCCAATATCACATTCCTCCTTTACCTTCCTTACAACTTTCTCTAGAGCCAGATTGAAGAGTAGCGGCGATAGTGCATCACCCTGTTTCAAGCCAGATGTTATTTGGAAGGGGTCTGATTTCCTGCCTTTATATGTTACTATATTATAAGTATCTTCCATGCATAGTCTGGTCATGTTGATAAACTTCCTTGGTATTCCAAATTCCTGCATAGCATTCCATAGACTATTCCTATGGACACTATCATAAGCCTTTTTAAAATCCACAAAAATGTTATGGAGATCTCTTTTATATTCCCAATGTTTCTCGGCTATTTGTCGTAAGATAAATATCTGATCTATTGTTGATCTGTTTTGTCTAAAACCCGCCTGTTAGTCACCTAATATGTCTTCTGAATATGGTTTTAGTCTATTTAGTAATACTGCGGATAGTATCTTATAGCTTGTGGACAGTAGTGATATTCCTCTATAATTTCCACATTGGAACTTGTCTCCTTTCTTAAAGATAGGTATCAATAATGACTCTTTCCAGTCATGGGGTAATTCTTCTGTCCTCCAGATTTTTATTATTAGTTCGTATAGCTTTAGATGTAATGCATGGCCACCTGCCTTTATAAATTCAGCAGCAATTCCATCAGTCCCAGTTGCCTTATTGTTTTTAAGTCGTGTGATTACATATAGGATTTCTTCAAATGTAGGTTCTTCAATTTGTGGTTCGCATGTTAGAACCTCTTCCTGTGGGAAAATGTTACTTGGAGCTTCACAATTTAGTAATTCAATAAAATATTCTTTCCATGTGTTGCACATTTCCTCATTGGTATTTATCATATTCCCATTTTTGTCTTTTAAACCATATGTGTTTTGTTGGTGCCCTCGTTTCATTGACTTCAGTTCTTTAAAAAATTTCTGGATTCATTTTTCTGGTGATTAGTTTCCATATCTTTGATTATATTACTCATATATTCTCGCTTCTGCTGTCTGACTATTTTTGTAGCCTCTTTACATTCATTTCTATAATGCTCTTCCTTTTGGATGTTATTGATGTCATTTAACCATACATGTCTGGCATTCTTCTTCCTAATGACTGCTTCTTCACATTTTTGATTGAACCATCTGTTCTTTCTATGCGTGGTTAACACACCGAGACATTCTTCTGCGGTAGACTGAATTGTATTCTTGATGTTCAACCAAGTTTGGTCAATGCTTTCCTCCAAAGGGTTTTGCAGAGTTTCAAGTTTACATTTTATTTCATCTGTAAATTTCTCTTTGACTGTAATGTCTTGCAGTTTTTCTCTGTTATATGTTGGGTGTAATCTTTGTAATTTAGTATAGAAAGCTCTCTTAAGTTTTATTTTAAATTTTGCTCCAACGAGGAAGTGGTCACTGTGGCACTCAGCTCCTCTATAACTTCTGACTTGCTGTATGTTTGATGCATTTCTGTTGTTAATTAAAATGTGATCTATTTGATTATAGGTTCTCTTGTCACATGATTTCCAAGTTTGTTTGTGTATATCCTTTCTTTGTAGTCTGGTACTGCTAATCTGCAGTCCTTTGGCTTCTGCCAGGTTGATGACTCTCCATCCATTATCATTTGAAGTTGTATGTAGGCTTTCCATACCGGCCACTTTTTTATTAGTTTGCTCTCTACCTATTTTTGCATTGAAGTCTCCCAGCACAATCAGGATGTCCTGTTTGGGGGTTTCTTCTATGACATCTTCCAGATCATTATAAAAGTCTTCTTTAATATCATCTTCTTTCTCTTCAGTAGGTGCATGTACATTAATCATCGTTATATTTTTCCATTTACCTTTTATTCGTAATTTACTAATCCTGTCATTAAAAGCTTTAAAGTTTAAAACGTTCCCCCATAACTCTTTTTTGATGACAAATCCTGTTCCTAATTCATGTTTATTTTGGGTGTTTCCTCCATATATTATAATCATTCCATTTTGCTCTAAAGTACCCTCTCCTGGCCACCTTATTTCTTGAATTGCTGTTATATCCATTTGATATTCAATCAGCTCCCGGGTTAGTTCTTCGGCCGCTCCAGCTCGATATAGTGTCCGTACATTCCATGTTCCAAATCTCAAAAGTCCTTTAACGTTCCAAGGTCGTTGTCCAGATAAGTCAGTCCGATATCGAGGCTCATGTATTTGTTTCGTAACAAAGAAAGGTTTTTACAAAGGTGGGGATGTTAACCCCACGCTTCAACCCCCAACCTGGAGGACCAGGGTGTTTCTCTTTGTCTGTTCTCTACCCTTTGACCTGTCCGGCTTGGGAGGCCCTGCTGGTAGCTACGCTACCGCCGGCATAGCTCTCAGGGTCATTGAGAAACTCAAGCTCCCCCACCACGACAAGGTCTTATTATCTTCAGTAAAATTAATTTTAAAAGTATCATCATTATAAAATTTACAACTTCATCTCCCATGTCCTCCCCCCCCCCCTTTTGCTTAAGGTTTTGTTGCTTTTGCTACTACCCCCACTGGTTGTTTCAAACATTTAACCTGCCTGTACCATCATTAGTGGTCATGAGGCATTGGTCGAGTGGAACCAATTGGTGGGAGTGTAGTGAGAGAAACAAATAAATGTAAAGACTTCCCTTTCTCTTTGTCACCCCCTTTGAATCATTTGAGTGAGTGTTGAATAAATAAATACAAAATCACATATGGTTACCAAACCAATGATACTGTAAAAAATTTTGTGAATACAAATGCTTGGGGAAATGGGGAAAAAACCCAACTCCTTTTACTCCAACTATCATTAAAAACTGCATTTTGCATTTGTAGGTACCTGCTATGCTATGTTAACACCATTCCAAAGAAAATCATCCTAGCAAATGGAATCACAATTTGTAAAAAGTTTATCCTTTTCATAACTATTATTACCATTGCTGGTTTTTATATTGGCTGTTATTACCCTCAGTATGTCTCTTCTTGTCATTATTACTATTGTCATCATTAGTAATAAAACAAAAACCCTTTTCCCATGTGCCCCCCTCCCCTCGCTCATGTTTGTTGTTGCCTTTGCTGATACCCACACCGGTTTGGTTCCAATAATTATCCTGCCTTTACCATCATTGCCCAGATAGTGGTGATAAAGGCATTGGTGGAGTGGAACAAATTGGTGAGAGGATGGCAAGGGAAACAAAAATGTAATGATTTCCCCTTTCCTTGTTTAACCCCCATTCACATGTAAATGTGTTCAAGGAATGGAATATGCTAATGGATAAATTTCCTATGTTGTAAACACAAAATATCACAGATATCTCCAGAGTAAACACAAGTACTCTTCTTTCTGATTTTAAAATTTAGTACACATGAGTGCGAAGAAGAAACAAGAAGATGTGAGTGAATAATGAATGAATGAATACAAAACCACATATGTTTACCAAACCAATGAGATTGTAAAAATGTGTGCAAATACAGATGCTTGTTTACTTTTTACAAAAAAAAAAAATAAAAAAAAATAAAGAGGAGGGGGAAAAGGTGAATGAACCCTTACAATTAAGACAAAAGATTTAAAAATAAGCAAGGAGAAAAAAGAAAACCAACTCCTTTTACAAATACTATTATTGAACATTGCAGGGTGCAATTGTTTTGTAACTGCTATGCTATGCTAACACCATCCCAAAGTTAATCATTTAGCAAATGGAATCACATGTTTGGAAAATGTGATCATTACCATAACTATTATTATCATTGCTGTTTATCAACATTACTGTTATCACCCCTAGTGGTCTGCTTTTTGTCATTATTATTATTGATGTATTTAGTGTTTATTTGCATTAATATTACTGTTATCTTTATTAATATATAACCATCATCTCCCATGTTACCCCCCTTTCACATGTAAATGTGTTCAAGAAATGAAACATGCTATAAACACAAAATATCACAGATATCTCCAGAGTAAACAAAAGTACTCTTCTTTAAGATATCAAATTTAGTATACATGAGTGCGAGAAAGAAACAGGCAAAAGTGAGTGAATGTTGAATGAATGAACACAAAATCACAGATGTTTACCAAACCAATGAGATTGTAAATATTTATGTTGATACAAATGCTTGTTATATATTTTTATTTTTTTTTAAAAAAAAAAAGGGAAAAGGAAAAAATGAATGAACCCTTACAATTAAGACCCAAAAAAAAATAAGCAAGGAGAAAAAAGATAACCAACTCCTTTTACACCTACTATATTATTGAACAGTGCGGTTTGCAATTGTTATTGTATGTACCTGCCATGTTTTAACACCATCCCTAAGAAAATCCTTTTAGCAAATGGAATCACATGTTTGGAAAATGTGATCATTATCATAACTATTTTTATCATTGCGTTTATTAGCATTGCTGTTATCACCCTTAGTAGTTTTATTCTTTGTCATTATTATTATAGACGTATTTCATGTAAACATTGCTGTTATTATCATTGCTGTTATTGTTATCACCCTTAGCAGTTTTATTCTTTGTCATTTTTATTATTTATGTATTTGGTTGTTTATTTGCATTATTATCATTGTAATCATTATTAATATATATGGCTTTGTAAACCCGTAAACTGTCACATCCCCCTTTCCCACCTTTTTGATACTGTGATTGTTGTTTTCTGCTGCCGCCCTCACCGGTTGTTTGTAAACAGTTTTGCACCGCCATGTTTCATCAACACCGAGGGGTGGTGATGGTACTTGGTAGGAGTTTTGGAGCTGACAGGAGAGCGAGGCGGCAGGGGAAATAACAACGGCGCACTACCATCACGCGTTTTGTTTTGAAATATTTCCTTACAACAATGTCAATGAAGAAATGTTCAAATGTATAAAATGCTGGAAAATTTTGCGCATATGTCACCTACACGTCCACATGCAACGCTCTGTAAAAACACGAACAATACAATTCGCAACGATTTTAACACTCAATAAAAGTTTTTTTTTAAAAATCCAAATATGGATCCTCGGGTTAGCTGGAGAGATGGAATAAATTAATTTCTGTCATATTTGATTTCGATCTCCCTCATCGAAGGGGGATCGCTATGACTGGGGTTCGATCACACCACACACACACACACACACACACACACACACACACACACACACACACACACACACACACACACACACACACACACACACACACACACACACACACACACACACACACACACACACACACACACACACACACTGGGACTCGAACCCGCCGCCGCCACCACCACCCCTAGACCGGAAGTAGTCACCCAGAACCAAGAAAATAACCGCCAAATTTAAAAAAAATCCGTTCCCCGAAGGATCCGCTTTTTGACGTCAGAGCAAAGGATCATGACTTTTGATATAGTAAAAAAATGACGTCATCAGAAGGATTCAGATCCTAAAATAATAAGTCATTACCCTCTGACATACTACTTTGAGCGACCAGTGGCAAGCGAGATGCCCAACACATGGAAGTGAGGAACTAAAGCAGCCATGAGCAGGACGTGGCAACTCCTCGGGTGAGCCCAGTCTCAGAGCAATATGTGCTGGATTTGCAATTATGGAAGCCTCCTTGGATAGCGAGGGGAATGCCCATGGTCTGCCCCTGCCTTCCCTTCAGGGTCGACCGCTATGTCGTTGATCGTTCTATCTTGATCAGCTGAGATGTGGGCGACATCACAACAATAAATCTAGCGTGCCTCGAAACCAGAGGAAGGCTAACCTCATTAAAAAAATGCCCGCCGGAAGTAGGAAGTGTCGTCCTACGGGTGGCAAACTAAAAATTGACACTACGCAATTACGTCCGAGTGAAATGTCTCGTCCGAATGTCTCTCGTGCTAGGAACAGCTCTGACTACCTAGTTTCCGAATGCCGCTCTTGTTCGGAACAGCTCTGACTAGGTAGTTTTCCGAATGTCTGTCGTGCCTGGAACAGCTCTGACGGGCGCAACGACAAACACATGTCCGAAAACTCGCTGAGTGGATACCGTCTGAAAACCTGTCTGGTTTGTGCGGGAATGGCCCGGGGCGAACGAAATGCCCAATATATTGAAGAGAGAAATTAAAGCAGCCATGAGCAGGACGTGACGATTCCCTCGGTGAGCCCAGCACCAGAGCGTTATGTGTCGGCTCTGCAATTATGGAAGCCACTCAGGATGGCGGAAAATGCTATGGACTGTCCTTGCCTTTATTTGAGGGATGACCGTGCAGTCTTCGACTGTTCCAACTTGACCAGCTGGGAGATGGACAGTACCATAAAAGTGAGAGTCTCCCAGGAATGCTAACCTTGTCAAAAATGCAAGCTAAAAGTCGGATGTGTTGGCCTAAGGGTTTCGACCCAAGGGTGCCTAACCACACACACCGCAAACACATCTGAAAAAACACTCCGGATGAACGCAAAAAAGAAGTATACACTGTACAGTCGTCTGTAAATAGATCGCAGGACGACGAAAGATGCAAAGGTAGATCATTAATATATATGGCGAATAATAGAGGGCCAAGAATAGAACCTTCGGTACTCCAGTATTGAAGGTAGTGGTTTGAGACAGAGATTTATTGTATGATACTACTTGATTTCTGTCTGACAGAAAAGATGTTATTAGCGTCACAACATTGGTAGCATGCCTATAGAAAGTGTAATCGAGCACAAGGCACTGGGTCTTATCATAGATCAAAATGTAACCTTTAACTCACATGTTCATGCTCTCGTTAAACATAGCCAAAAAAGTATACCAACTTGCCAAAATTAAAAATTTCCTGATCGAAAACACGAGAAAGATATTCTATGCTTCCCATATACAAACACATTTTGATTACTGCTCCACAATCTAGGATGGATGATACAAATCAATAACAAAACGTCTATATTCACTCCAGAAAAGGGCAGTGCGTTTAATTAATGGTGAAATGTTTACCGACAATTCTAACCTACATAAACGTTTTCGGTTATTGCCACTCCACAAACAGCTACTTTTTAATAAGGCCAAACTAATTCACTAAATCCTATTTAAAAATGCTCCAAGCTACCTTTGGCCATTGTATAAATATAACGCTATACATAGCGAACGACTAAATATACTTCATGTCCCTAAACCTAGGATAGACGTATATAAAACAAGCTTAGCATACTCTACCGCTCAGTTGTGGAACAATCTTCCACAAGAAATCAAAGACACCATCAATTATTATACATACATTCGCAAACTGTTTGAACACTACCTCAGTACAGACTACATTCCCCCATAAACAAAAAAACAAAAAGACAATAATAATGGTAACTTATCTCAAACGACAACTAGCCAAAGAACATTCTCTTATGTATGGCACGTTACACCCTCCTTAGGTATTTATAATGCCCATGTTATACAATGCCTTAGTGAGTCATTTGTTATTGATTATTTTACCTAAGTCCATTGTGTCAGGTCTTAGTCAGATATGACTGAGCTACCATATAACAGTAGACGGTACTACCTGCTTTCTGTTAGCGCCGAACGTTGGGCGGCGCTTACCAAACCCAACACCCCACATTGTGCCAACGGCTTCGGGCGGAAGAGCGCAATTGGGAGGGTACAAGCCTTACCCTGGTGCGAGGAAATGCAACCTAAAGACAAAGTGTCATGGCAGGGCAGACCAGGCCCTAAGCCTTGGTTGGCGGCTGGTCTAGGATCGAAGCTCCGACAGGCGGACAATTAGAGCATTGCTTTGCTGATCCGGCAGCTTCTGCAGCTTGTCTTGTTCCAGATGTAGAGGTGTTACCTTTCCTCTGGAGTGAACTAGGCAGGCCGAGAGAGGGATCATGCTGCATGGGCAACACATGATCTCTATATTTTAGCCCAGGCTTTGTGCTATGGAGAGGCAATAACTCCATCCCTTACAAACTATCGTCTGTCAAGACGGCAAGGTGCCAATGATGACCTAAGTCCAGCACAGTTAGGGCTATAAGAGCTCGCAGGACATTCAGTTACGATCGCGACCACTCTTCGCTCTTGGGGCGCCTTAGATCACAGAGAAGATCTAAACCAACAAGAAGAATCTTTACCCAACCACCATGGTGGACACCAGAGGTAGAGAATTCATGGAGGGAAAAGAGGGCGGCCATAAGGAATTGGCAGAGGGTGCGGAGAGCAACCAATTCAGCTGACACAGAATCGGAAGAGGCTGAAAGGTATACAAAAAGTAAAGGTGCAGGATTTCAAACTCCAGGCAGCAGAGGCAAAGAGGATTAAGTGGGAACAGTTTATCAATGAAGTCGGTGTGGATGTGATATTGGGAAAATTCTGGAGGCTGCACCGGCAGATGAAAAGACAGGTGATGCCTGGTACACATGGCACCGTTTATGATGATAACAACCGACCTATGACAACTGACAAGGACAAAGGTGAGGCTTTACTTGCGCGATTTTTAAAACAGACAGATCAGCAAGATAGGGCTATTAGAGATAACGTCAGAGAAGCCTTGTCACGGGTCACTAGGAAGGAGGACTGTGAGATTAAAGTGGAGGATATTAGACGGGTACTGAAGCGGGCTAAAGACACAGCGCCAGGTCCGGATGGGGTGAGGTACTCCCATATGAGGAACATAAATGATGGGGACTTGAAGGAGATGGCTCTTTGTTTCAACCTAAGCATCAATACGGCGGAAATACCCACACGATTGGCTGCATAGCTACCTGGTCCCACTTCCAAAGCCAGGTAAGAACCACTCCAGACTTAATGGATACCGAATCATAACCCTGCAAAACACGTATAGCAAAGTCCTCGAAAAAATAGTAGCACGCAGAATCCAGCAACATTTAGAAAGTCGGAATCTGCTTCCCCAAGGACTCGGGAGGTACCGGCCTGGAAAGGACACCTGGGCCAATGATGCAACTTTTGCATTTGATGTCTACGAGGTCTTCCAGGATAAACAGGAGACAGTGGCGGTAGCTCTTGACCTGGAGGATGCGTATAACAGGGTTAGGTATGATCGGTTAATACACACACTGTTGGACATGGAGGTCTGCCCTTGCCTTGTTAGATGGGTTGCGGCAGTCCTTTATGAGCGTAAGGTTGCACTGCGCATGGGTACCTGGACTTCTGACCCCTGTACTATTACACTTGGGTTGCCACAGGGATCTGCCTTGTCCCCAGTGCTCTTTAATGTCTACACCAGCAAAATCGCAGCTATTGAGACACCAAGTGTGGGTAGAATCTTGACATTTGCAGATGATGTGCTGGTGTACAGACAAGGCAGAGACAGGGCCAGTTTGGCGAAAGACTTACAAGTGGCGGTAAACAAGGTGGCGGCGTGGTGCAGGGATGCAGGGGCCATTATAAACCCAGACAAGGCATCGGTTGTGTGGTACTCCCTGGATAACTGGATCGTCAAGGCAGATGTCCCATGTATTATGTTGAATGGATGTCCTCTTAGTCGAGAGAGTAAATTGAAGTACTTGGGTATCACCTTTGACAGGTGTTTCCTCTTTTAAGGATCACGTGGAGGCTTTGGTGGTGAAGGCTGGTAGGGGACTTAATGCATTGAGGGCTATGGCAGCAACCGGGCAGATCAGAGGATGCTGTACAGGCTCTTTCAGCAGTTAATAATTTCTGTCATTGAGTATGGTTTGGGGCTGCTGACAGTATCAAAATGCCAGCTTGGAAGGTGGCAGAATGCTGCCATGCGGTCAATACTGGGGTGCACAAAGGACACACCAATTATCTGCATGAAGCATATCCTGGCGCTACCTACAATGACGGATAGACATAGGGTCCTTCAGGCCAAATGGTACCTGAGAGTTGCCGCAGACAGGGATCACCCGCTGCATGCAGCAATGGATATGGTAAAGGGTCATAGACTAAGACGAGGCAGGTCCTGGATGGCACAGGCAGAACTTTCTATAAGTCAGGTGTGTGATCTAGAGACCATCAATCGTGAAAGAGAGTGGGTTGAAGTTCCGGAAGACATGACGGACTGGCACAATGTAATAATAACACTGGGTCGTGAGTGCAGAGAATGGGCAGTGGGCTGCACTGAGTTTGAAGTGCAACAGCTGATCCAGAACAACACACATCAAGGTGACATAGTCATCTACACCGATGGGTCAGTGGTGAGAAACAGACGTAGTGGCTGGGGCTTTATTGCAAAGGCTAATGGGCGAGTCTTGAAAAAGGAGAGCCTGGCATATGAGACTACGACCTCCAGCATGAGAATGGAGGTGGAGGCAGTAACAGCGGCATTCCGGTGGCTAGAGGAGACTACTGCAACACACGTTGTGTTCATTACGGATTCAAAGAGTATGCTTAGCAAGGTGGAGAAAGGAATGTTTCGTGTGGAATGGCTCTCGTCGCTTCAGAGGTCACAGATTGTGAGAATTGTATGGATATTTTGCCCTGGCCATGCGGGTGTACGGGGGAATGAACAGGCTGATAGGCTAGCAGGGAATGCACCTCTTGCCTGTAGACAAGGGGGAGGTGGTCGTGCGCTTGTGGGACCAGATGGAGAAGGCGGAGGAACAGATTGAGAACCCATATGTGGAAACAATGGGATTGCGGGGGATCGGCAGGGGTTCTGGAAGAATCTCAAAACTGAGAGGCAAGACCGGGAGAACTTTTAATCAGATAGCGGTGAGAACGATTAGTAGTATGACTCTTCGCTGGCTGTTGAACGAGGGTACTGAGCACTTATGGGAATGTCCTGAGTGCAGTGATGCCGGTTCTTATCTCAACTCAACTGATTATTTTTCATGCGTTTTAATGTTATTGTTCTTTTGTTGTCAAAATTTGCTTCATAAGTGATGTTGAATGAAAGAATGTACGAGAAGAAATAGAGAAGAAGGGCAGAATGTCAGACGGGCCTGCGTGCCCAGTTCTTAACCTTTTGAAAATAAAGACTTTCGTTCGTTAGTTTCGTTCGTTCTCTCACTCTCTCTCATACTCCCTCTCACTCTCTCTTAATCCTCTCACTCTCACTTACTCTCTCTCACTCTCACTTTCTCTCACTCTCACTTTCTCTCACTCTCCCACTCTCACTCTCTAACACACTCTCTCTTTATATACATTAAAAAGTGTGTGTGAGTGAGTGAGTGAGTGTGTGTGTGTGTGTCTGTGTGTGTGTGTGTGCCTATTCCCACACCACTGATAGCTTCACTGTTGATTACTTACAGGCCTCACAACAAATGCCCCAAAAGAAGCATGGATGCAGAAAGACTTCCAAGGACCATTAGTAAGTGTCCAAATGTAGCCTTGCTATATATGTTTAGTGTAGTTTAGTCGGCGGATCAACATCACGGATACGGATGTAACCCATACGTGCTCCGTTCTACTCCTAACTCAAGCCGGAGTCCGTAGAATCTCAGCTCAGTGCGCGAACTCCGTAGCAACGGCGAGGATCCTAAAATACTTAGGGTAGATTTTTACATCGAAATTTTGCCCGGGCAGCGCCGTTAGGCTATCCTTTTTCGATTTCCAACTGCCAAGGGATTTTTTAAGTGCGCAACAATACACACGGGCGTCCGATCTCACTACCCAGAGACCAGGGGAAATTTTGCTACTAGAAGTCCACGTGAAAACATCCCGGGTCTACATGTGTATAACCAGTTAGTGTCCAAATGTAGCCTTGTCTATATGTGTGTAACCACTCAGTGTCCAAATGTAGCCTTGTCTATATGTGTGTAACCACTCAGTGTCCAAATGTAGCCTTGTCTATATGAGTATAACCGGTCATTGTCCAAATGTAGCCTTGTCTATATGTGTATAGCTACTCAGTGTCCAAATGTAGCCTTGTCTATATGTGTATAACCACTCATTGTCCAAATGTAGCCTTGTCTATATGTGTATAACCAGTCATTGTCCAAATGTAGCCTTGTCTATATGTGTATAACCAGTCATTGTCCAAATGTAGCCTTGTCTATATGTGTATAGCCAGTCAATGTCCAAATGTAGCCTTGTCTATATGTGTATAACCAGTCATTGTCCAAATGTAGCCTTGTCTATATGTGTATAACCACTCATTGTCCAAATGTAGCCTTGTCTATATGTGTATAACCAGTCATTGTCCAAATGTAGCCTTGTCTATATGTGTATAACCAGTCATTGTCCAAATGTAGCCTTGTTTATATGTGTATAGCCACTCAGTGTCCAAATGTAGCCTTGTCTATGTGTGTATAACCAGTCATTGTCCAAATGTAGCCTTGTCTATATGTGTGTCCAAATGTAGTCTTGTCTATATGTGTATAACCACTCAGTGTCCAAATGTAGCCTTGTCTATATGTGTATAACCAGTCATTGTCCAAATGTAGCCTTGTCTATATGTGTATAACCAGTCATTGTCCAAATGTAGCCTTGTCTATATGTGTATAACCACTCATTGTCCAAATGTAGCCTTGTCTATATGTGTATAACCACTCATTGTCCAAATGTAGCCTTGTCTATATGTGTATAACCACTCATTGTCCAAATGTAGCCTTGTCTATATGTGTATAACCAGCCAGTGTCCAAATGCTGCCTTGTCGATACATGTATCTGGAAACATGGAGACCACGAATTTGGCAGTTTGGACTTCTCTTTCAGAAAACAATGGCAAACCTACTGAACATAAATTGCCTAGAAAATCACGTCCTGCAAAGGACACGCATTGTACACACGCCAGTGTCTACGTAGACAGTTTTATAACCGATATCTGTTTATCTATTCCAGTTGGCTACCAGATGCCGATTCTTCAAAGTAGTGAAAAGTCGGACACAGCATTCGATAAATGCTACGAGAAAGAAAACCATCAACACTACATCAAAGCCAGTGATACTTGGAAGCTCACACAGAGTCTGTCACATCTTTCAGCTGCTGGAAAGAGCATGTTTGTTGAATTCATCCACTGTATGTCCGACCTGACGGCTTTGATAGAAGTCAAAGTTGACGAAGGTACGCGCTGTGGGACCGGCTTTGTTCAAAAAATCGAAACTGTCACAGATAAGCGTTGCCCCTGTGAACAATGTAAAGGTCATGGGGAAAAGCAATGGGGGAAAGTTACCTTGACAACGGCATTGAACGTACTCAAGGAGGAAGCAGATGCCGCCAAATGTCAAGTCAAATTGTTCTATGATAGTGATGAGAGTGGGGATCAGGAGAAGATCATCCACGGACTGAAGTCACACTCTCGGGATGTCGCTGGAGATTGGTGTGCCCTTGTTTGTGTCACACACGACGCCGACTTGCTCACAAATCTAGAGGACAAGCTCAAGCAATACTGGACTCTTGGTCGAGAACTGAAAGAGAAGTACCAGGCCTCAAACAACAATCTTGTTGTCGTGGTCTCGCATCCACATGGTGGGCCCAAACGTATTAGTGTTGGCAAAGCTATAGTCAGGTATTTAGCTCGTGATGTCAGAGAGGATCAAGACTGGTGCCATTACTCCTACGACGCTGTCACGTGTGAGGGAAGTAGCGGTGGCCCAGTGTATGTGCTTGGCCGATGGAACGATGGGTTTGGATATTGGTTTGGTCACTCACATAACCACAGCGGCATTGACTCAAACAACTTGGGCAGAAGCACGGTTGGTGTGGAGTCTACATTTGACCTGAGAATACAGTCATTCAACAGAAGTGATTTATTTAAAACATGTGACAATTGGTAGGGAAGCCGAGGAAAATATAGTGGCAGCTATTGTATGATTTTCAATAACATTGCCAAGAACACGAAAGACGGAGAGAAAAACATATGAGACATTTCTTCAAGATGCAGATGAGAATCGTAAATTCATTTGATAAATGAAATGTATACATACACAATGATATGGAATATGTACAGAGTTCTTACCCAGCCATTGAAAAAGCACCATATATCTCATAAATTTACATTAATCTGAAATTGGTCAATCAGCAAACACACAGACCTATGTAATTTGTTTGTCATTTTCTAACGTTTCTGCTAAGCGTCTCAAACAGCTGATATTTGCGTATTACGATTCACAGACTTATACAAACGATACATGACAATGTCAGAAAGATATTTAATTGTACCATCAATACAGAATGCACATAATACGCTGGTCAGACAAGAGGTCACCATCATCATCGTGTGGCTCCCCAGCTGGCGTAGGTGTTTATGTCTCTCGGTCTTTGGTACTCTCCATCAACTCTGTTGATGATATCCCATCATGCCACCGTTTTAGTCCATGCAGGATCATTTCTCTCTGTGTTCCTCTGATTCTTATCCCATCGATCTTTCAAGTCTTGACGATGTTTTTCAGCAACCCTCTTCTCATCACGAGACCACAGAAAGCTGTTTGTCACTTCCTTATTGTTGTATATAATGTTCTAGTTTCATTAGCCTCATTCATGCAATCGTTGTTATTTACTCTGATAGTCCAAGGAATTCGTAACATTCGACTCAGGAATCACATCTCTGTTGCTTCCGTAATCCTGCTAATTTGTTCATTTACTCTCTATAATGCACATCCATACAACAAAAGAGGTTTTGTATAACATCCCAGCACTCGTTTTCATACATTCAATGTTAGTGACTTATTGCATAACATACTTTTCATTTTCTGAAATGCAGCCTTTTCTTGCCCTATTCTGTTATTAATCTCTGTTGTGAACTGATGCTATAATTGAACCCCCCCCCCCCCCCCCCCTAAATATTTTTTATTACATGTTTTACCTTATATTGTTATTTCACCTGTCGGTGTTATCGTTGTCTTTGATGTTACCATTGTTTATGTTTTCGTGATATCCAAGGAAACATCAGAAGCATGTATGAAGGGATAAAGAAGGTCTGTGGTCCAATGATAAAAAGAAGTTCACCACTGACAGGAGAAATCATCACTGATAAGAAACAGCAGATGGATAGATGGGTAGAGCACTATTTGGAGCTTTACTCAAGTGAGACCAAACTAGCGGATGATGCCCTCAACGCCATAGAGGCCCTGTTTCTCTCTTTACTCTTTACCACCTGGACACACTTCCCACCATAACAGAAGTTAAGTGTGCTATTAATGAACTTGCATCTAGCAAGGCTCCATATAAGGATGGGATTCCAATAGAGGTTATCAGGAGTGGGCAGGTACACTCACTCCACAGATCCACCAGTTAATAGAGCTATGTTGGTAAGAAGTACAAATCCCACAGGAGTTCAACGACAAAAAATGCCGTGAACAGAATCAGCCACTGTTTATTGCCTTCATCGACCTCACAAAGGCATTTGATTTGGTCAGTCGTGAGGGTCTGTTCAAGGCACTAAAGAAGATTGGCTGCCCACCAACTCTTCTGTCCATTGTGGAATCGTTCCACACAGGCATGAAGGGTATAATCAAGTTTTATGGTGCAACTTCAGAAGAGTTTGAAATCAAGAGTGGAGTTAAGCAAGGTTGTGTAATAGCTCCCACCCTCTTTGGAATATACTTTTCCTTCTGCTGAAATATGCCTTTCGTGATCAGGATGGTGGTATTGTCACAGAATGATGATAGTTTAGTGATTCCCAGATAGAATTGGATGTAACATTAATGGCAATATATGAGGAGAGTTAACAATCGAGTCTGTCAATCTGAGAGATGGATAAATGGAAGGTTATTGATCGATTATCAGGGACAGGTGCTCGCAGAGGTCAGTGGCTGCCGCTCGTATCGGCCGACGGATGGGAGACTTCGGGAACGGAAAACACAGCGGGAGACGGTGATCAAAGAAATAAGAACTCTTTGATGGGCGACGAATGATGAGCGTAGGGGAATAGCGGAGAAGACGAAGGAGACACGACACGGAGCGCAATTAACAATACGTGAATTCACAGACGTTTGATGTGGGGACTTACGGCAAATTTGATTGTAGATCAAACAATCAACGGAGGATTGGACACTCAATATAAATAGTAGAAAAGGTGGTTTTGTATTTAGTGTGCTACCAAACTGGACGGAAAGCTGGATTTATGTGTCCTGTAAATGAAAAGAAATATCCTCCCTTATAATGGGATAGAGTGCTTATGTGCGGATAAATTTCGATTCGGGGACTTACATTAATTCTATATATATAAGGTAACACTAATATTAGAGTAATATTAGCATAGGGAAATATGTGTTTGTGCTTAGGGTTTACTATTGCTTTCTATTTAGTGAATAGTTTAGACTTTAGTGAATTCTGCTGTTTATGTCAGAGTATTCTTTCGGAAGCTGTTCATTACGGCTGGAGAAAGACAATCACATAAACAGTAATATGAAGCAGACTTAAATCATCTGATTTAATGTTTATTACCCAGGTTCCACTACACAGCCTGACATATCAAAGAAGATAAACCAGTACATCTCTTGTACAGAGAAAGCCGTGTTGATAATAAAGGAAAGAACTGTCACTTTAATCAGTCACTTCACAGGTGCAGTGAAAATATGTCACTATAGCAAATTCAACCTAAACAGTCAATAAGAGGGGGTGACATAACGAATGGCAAGAAATATGTTTTGGTGAAGTTCAGTGAAAGACCTTTATTCAAGCAGAGCAAATAGGCTAAAATATAGTGCAATTAGGTAATCACCTAAAAGAAACATTGAAGAACACGAGAACATTTAACATAGAAATAGACATTTATATACAGTGATGATGTGTATTCAGTGGTGGACTATACTACCTTCCAAAACAGAACATATCTGAACTTCAGTGACTTACCTTTATTGGATTATGTTTCTGATGATAAAACATTGACAATTGTTTTCCATAATTGGATTAAGTCCAGACTCAAGCCGGAAAGGAGCATCCAGGGTGAGACCGTTTCAATTCTATGTGAATGTCCGATGTTTTGGCCGTTTGAATATGCTAGAGAAACTACGAAGACTAACGTCTACAAGTCCTGTCTTGCACTCACATTAGCAGACACTAACAACTACAGATACACATTCAATACATACAACTGACATAGTTTTCAACAATAAACAGGTTATTAATTGTTGGAGGAAACTGTTGTCAGGGTATGTTATGAAGGAGAGAGAGAGAGAGAGAGAGAGAGAGAAGAGAGAGATATAGTGTATGAAAGACGGAAGGGAGGAGTGTAGACAAAAGTCATTCAATACTCCCAATAGTAGAAGGATATTAAAGATGTGCTTGTCGAGTCCACTTTCCTCCAGGGACGATAAGCGACAGGTATATACATTCACTCACGCTCAGATGGCGGCCTCTATAATGCTCAGAAATTGAAGGCCAAGACCAAAATAGGAAGGTACTGATCAGTGAGTTGCTTTTTGCAGATGATGCTGCAATTACAACCACCTCTTAGAAAGAATTACGTCTACTATCTGCATTCTCCAATGCTTGTTCTGAATTTGGTTTAACAATTAGCAAAATGAAGACACAGATTATGTCACAAGGTGCTAATGAGGAACCATCAATCTTTATTGACGATTCCGAACTGGAAATACGAGGGTAAGTTAATAAGTAAGTCACAAATGGCTGTAGAAAAATAACTAAGATAGCAACTTGAAACCAGTTTATTTTTATACATACATTGTCCCTTTATTTCTCAACATAATTTCCACCAACATTGATGCACTTATCCTATCGTTTTATCATTCCTCCCAAACCGGCTTCATAGAATTGCGTGCTCTGATTTCTAAACCACGTTTTCACTTCTCATTCAACTTTTGCTTCATTCGCGAAATGTCTGCCGGCAAAGTGGGATATCAGTGGATATAGCTCCTAGCGATTTCCCGTAAAGCGGTGCATAGTTGGGTAGAAAAAGTTACGAGGACGAGTCAATAAGTAAGTCACATAGTTCTGTGGGATGGCAGATAAATGAAAACAAGGTACGCAATTCTATGGAGCCGATATTGGAGGACTGATAAAACGATGGGATAAGTGCATCAATGTTGGTGGAAATTATGTTGAAAAATAAAGGGACAATGTATGTATAAAAATAAACTGATTTCAAGTTGTTATCATAGTTAGTTAGTTTTCTACAGCCATTTGTGACTTAATTATTAACTTGACCTCGTAGTAGACCATTTTATATATTTAGGATCAGAGGTAAATAGCAAATTATCCAAAGATCAGGAAATTACAGCGCTAATTGGTCTCATCAGTCAAATCACTCCCGCCATGGGTTGTAGTTATTATGCCTTTTTGAAGAACAATTAGCAAACAATCATCTGTCAAGACGGCAAGGCGCCGATGAAATGAATGACGAATGCTGTCGCTTTCTTTGATGTTACTATTGTTTATGTTTCCGTGATATCCAAGGAAATTCCTTTGAGTGCAGTGTCCATTATTACAATGTCCAAAACTTGTTGCAGATTTTTTGCGTTTTCAATTATCTCTGTTATCTGTATAACGTTGATTGTTTGAAAAGAGATCAGACGTATACATTTTCAAAGACATTACAATTAAAGAAAATAGACCGCCACTGACCATCGTTCATAAAAGAACAAAATTGGTTACAAAATAAGACATGAAGATTCGTTACTGAAAATATCAATTGGGGAATCCTTTGAGGCAAACTAAGACAGATAATTAATAAATTTATATGCATTGTTTGGCACTTACAAAGGCAGAAGAAAGAAGTAGAGACTAGAGGAAAATATTTAAGGGCAAGGCCCTGGACAAAATGAGATTCAAGAAAAATTAAAGACAACAAGTATGTAAGGATATTGGGAAACAGGCTTAAGTTGACCACGGATTATATTGCCAAGATTAGGAGACAGTTTGTGGACATGATTGGGCAACCTCGACTCTTGTCTTAGGACTGATGGACACATGAAATAGACTTAACAGCCTGACAGGAGGAGTCTTCTGACTGAATGACCTAAGAAATGAGACACAATCTCCTTCTAGGGAGCGTCTTCTGACTGATTGAATTAACAAATGAGACACAATCTGGAAGGAAATGTCTTCTTAATGATTGATCTAATATATGAGACACAATGTCGGGCAGGGGGGGGGAAGTATTCTAACTGACTGATCGAATAAATGAGACACAACAATCTGGGCTGAAAAGTATTATGTCTGATTGTCCTAATAAATGATACACAACAGCTTAGGAAGGAAAGTCTTTTTACTAACTGACCGAATAAATGAGACACAAGAGCTTGGGAGAGAAAGCCTTCTCTCTGACTGATCGAATAAATGAGACACAACAGTCTAGAAAAAAAAAGACTTCTGACTGATTGACCGAATAAATGAGACACAGCAGTCTGGGTAAAAAAGTCGTCTGACTGAATGGGGTAATTGCGACGCAACAACCTGTGAGGGAAAGTCGTCTGACTGACTGACCTAATATGTGCGACACATTAACCTGGGAGTGTTAAAGCCTCTGACCGTGCATGTCCAGATTCACGTCACTCGGTGAAAGGAGACAACTTCAACTCACAGAGAAGAGAAGAACCTACCGGCAAGGAGGCCAGTGTACGCCCCTGAAGACTTCCTACTCATAGAACACAACCCACAATCAGATGTGACCACAAGAAGTTGGATATTATTATTATTATTATTATTATTATTATTATTATTATTATTATTATTATTATTATTATGTTTTGCAACTTTACACAAAAACAAACTTCCAGGGAGTGAAATGACAGTTAACCATTTTGATACAAATGTCTTTGAATGGCAGAGAGGGAATAACGAGTATTTAATGTCAGTATGCGCATATATAAGTCCTGGTGGACAATCTTTCTCTCTGCTTGAGTGGCAACTTTCTACGTGTGTGATATACATTCAGTCCTCCCCTGGCAGGATTTGTAACCTCTTCTTTTTGTCGCTTCTTAACTTCATACCTCTTTGAAAACACAACGCCCGTGCGAATTTCTTCGATTTATTCCAGAATCTATTACACAATGTAGACTCAGCATTTGCGCACAGAAATATACAACGCTAAATTACAATCTGAAGAGATCTACACAGTGATAACATGGTAGCACTAGACGCAATCTGTGGCCATCACCATCTTCTACATCGTGGTACGTCCGATCAGGCTCACAGCCACGAATCGAATGCCTCTGAATGCCCTTGTCACCTTCGCGATCACGTGTGTTTGCTCCGGTGACAATCTCGCTCGCCACGTAGGTCACGATCAACGATCGTCACGTCCTTCTGAGTGACTGTTCGTCACTATACCATGAGGTACAATTCAACCTATGGTACAAACTCAAAAGGAATCACACGATAACATGCATCGGTTAGCTTTTGCTATAATACCGCATCCTTTCCCTCTGGACATTTCATAATTAAACACACATGTGTTGATTGGCACTGATAGAAGTAGAAGAAAGATGTAGAGACTAGAGGACACCTTAAATAACATATCAATTTGTATGTTGTCTAATACGTCTTCTAATCTCTACTTCTTTCTTCTGCTTCATGACCGCCAAACAATCATCAATATGTACCATGCTGGTAAGCGTGGGAGGTCATGATTCGCCATTTCACTCGATCACTAGAGTCTTGGATCAGCTCTGTGTTTTGTCTCGATCATACCATGTGACCAAGCCATCCAGGTATTTAATTCTCTGCCTTCCCCTTGTCCTTTTCTCCTCAATCTTGTCAGTTGTTACCAAACAATATCTGTGTGTTTATTCATGAACTGTCGTAATGGCCTCACAGGGCCCCTATTCATATTTCTGAACATGTTAAGTCAATCAATCAGGTGCCGTCTCCATAATGAAGGTTGGCTGCAATTGATCTCCAACACTGTCTGTCTCTCGCCCTAACTGTACATTTTGTCAAATTGATGTTCATCCATCTCTTGATGTTATCTTCCCACTTGTATAGTTGTCTACCTCTTGCTCGCTTGCCCTCAACCTTACCCCCCAGTATGGTTTTTATAAGAGTGTTGTCTATTTAAACGTGGCAGAAATTTTCACTAGCCTCTGTTTTATTCCCTTCAACAACTCTCTTTTCATTCCAAGTTTTTCTAGAACCTCTGTAAGGACCATTGGGTACATGGTGCTAAACCCATATTTATAAAGACCACTTATTGCACCCACTCGGTGGGTTCTGTGATCAGTATCTGTGGTTTTTACTTCTAAGACATTTCTTGGCACTTATTTTAGGCTGATTCGATCGGAAGCCCATATCAGTTTAATAAATCAGAATTCGGCCAATCTAATCTACGACCACGGGATCGGCAAACGAGCGTCTAGTCACTGGACCACGGCGGTTGACTGGGTTGGAATACATTGGCCATGAAATGCCTGGATCTCGTGGAGCAAACATTGTCAATCTAGGCCTGTTCTCATCCAGTCCCTTTGAGTTGTGCTCAAGCACCATCAGGTTACTACTCCCTCCCGCAGATGGAACATTTCAGTATCGGTCTTGAATACCCCGTTGGTTTGTGAGCTTGGACTGCGGAAGGTGAGCTCTGCGACACAATCCATGTAGAAAAGACACTTCGGTAGCTGGTAGGAAGGAAAGTCTCTGCATCTACTTCACGTCGATAGCAGCAAAATCCTGTCCATGGATCAAACGACCTGAAAACCAATGTCTTGGACTGGAAGTCAGTTTTCTAGAGGATTCAAGAATCAACACACCACATGTTCAGTCAACCACTTAGCCAGGCAATCAATCAATCAATCAAGCACGCAACTATTCAAACATGCAATAAATCAATTAACCAGGCAAGCAAACAAAGTAAACAAAGAAGCCAACCAGCAAAACAATAAATGAATCACCCAACAAACCTTTCAAATCAATTAATGAGTCAGTCAAACAAGCAGTCAACAAATTAATCAACCAACCGGCTAACAAACAATCATCCAACCAACCAAATAACCAAGCAATCACCCAGCCAGCAACCATCGAACCAACCAACCAACCAAGAACGAGTTGAAGGAACACTGCCTGGTACTAACATACTAAATCAGTACTGAGACACTGTAATATTAATTTGCACTTTAATCTAATAAATATAACAAATCCACAAACAAGCAAACAAAAGTAAAATAATATGATGATGACGGTGATAATGATGATAATGTTGATGATTATGGAAAGAATGACTACATCTGTTCGTATTGCCAGACGTTCTTATGCAAAATATCTTTCAAGTATTTATGTTTATTTCACATTATTTCATCATCATTATGTGCCATGTCGACAAGCATGGGCGGTTAATATTCGCTATCCCACACGATCACCAGACTTGTGGATCAGCTCTGTGTTCTTGTCTTGACCATGCCACATGGATAAGCCTTCCAGGTATTTACTTCTTTGTCTTCCCCTCGTTCTTCTCCCCTTAATCTTGCCAATTGTCACCAAGTTCTATAGTTTATTTCTTCTTATAACGTGTCCAAAAAATCTTGACTGCCTACGTATAATTTCTCTAATCGATTTACGGTTTTCATTCGTTTCTTTTAGGACTTGCTCATTGGTTTTACTGTCTATCCATGGTTCTGCCAGATTATTCGGCTGTCCGTTATTTCAGTTACCGTGTACAATTCAAAAGAAACATTG
>JACEFZ010005567.1:127500-255000 GCA_014155875.1 Cepaea nemoralis | reverse complement strand
CAATTTTTGTTTTTGTAGATATTGCTAGCGGCGAAGAATAAGAGGAAGATGAAGACAACGACAATGAATTGCATTCGTAACTCTTTTGCCAGAGAGTAGTAGTAGTAGTAGTAGTAGTAGTAGTAGTAGTAGTAGTAGTAGTAGTAGTAGTAGTAGTAGTAGTAGTAGTAGTAGTAGTAGTAGTAGTAGTAGTAGTAGTAGTAGTAGTACTAGTAGTATAAGAAGAAGAAGAAGAAGAAGAAGAAGAAGAAGAAGAAGAAGAAGAAGAAGAAGAAGAAGAAGAAGAAGAAGAAGAAGAAGAAGAAGAAGAAGAAGAAGAAGAGGGATGTATTATTATCTATATCTTCACAAACATGAGAAACGTGGAGGTCAATGATGACAACCAGACATCCATGATCGTGACTGCTACAGTAGCCATACGTTGGAAACCAGACATCCATGATCGTGACTGCTACAGTAGCCATACGTTGGCAACCAGACATCCATGATCGTGACTGCTACAGTAGCCATACGTTGGCAACCAGACATCCATGATCGTGACTGCTACAGTAGCCATACGTTGGCAACCAGACATCCATGATCGTGACTGCTACAGTAGCCATACGTTGGCAACCAGACATCCATGATCGTGACTGCTACAGTAGCCATACGTTGGCAACCAGACATCCATGATCGTGACTGCTACAGTAGCCATACGTTGGCAACCAGACATCCATGATCGTGACTGCTACAGTAGCCATACGTTGGCAACCAGACATCCATGATCGTGACTGCTACAGTAGCCATACGTTAGCACCCAGACATCCATGATCGTGACTGCTACAGTAGCCATACGTTGGCAACCAGACATCCATGATCGTGACTGCTACAGTAGCCATACGTTGGCACCCAGACATCCACGATCGTGACTGCTACAGTAGCCATACGTTGGCACTCAGACATCCACGATCGTGACTGCTACAGTAGCCATACGTTGGCACCCAGACATCCACGATCGTGGCTGCTACAGTAGCCATACGTTAGCACCCAGACATCCACGATCGTGACTGCTACAGTAGTCATACGTTGGCAACCAGACATCCATGATCGTGACTGCTACAGTAGCCATACATTGGCACCCAGACATCCATGATCGTGACTACTACAGTAGCCATACGTTGGCACCCAGACATCCATGATCGTGACTGCTACAGTAGCCATACGTTGGCACCCAGACATCCACGATCGTGACTGCTACAGTAGCCATACGTTGGCACCCAGACATTAACGATCGTGGCTGCTACAGTAGCCATACGTTGGCACCCAGACATTCATGATCGTGGCTGCAACACTAGCTATATGTTGGCACCCAGACATCCACGATCGTGACTGCTACAGTAGCCATACGTTGGCACCCAGACATCCACGATCGTGACTGCTACAGTAGCCATACGTTGGCACCCAGACATCCACGATCGTGGCTGCTACAGTAGCCATACGTTGGCACCCAGACATTCATGATCGTGGCTGCAACACTAGCTATATGTTGGCAGCCAGACATCCATGACCGTGACTGCTACACCAGCCATACGTTGTTTCAGCAATGTGATTAGTGCGCTTATGTGCGCATCACGTTGTGCCGAAACCCTCTCGATCTCTTGCCATTTCTCTCACCCCGTGCTCCGTCATGCCAAAGTATTTCATTCCATACAGTAGTACTGATTTGATGTTACATATTCTAATGTTGGTGCATATTTAATTTCTTTTGATCTATACATATTTCTTGGTGCCTTCCGCTGCCTTAGTTTGCTCTTATTTTAATCTCTCTCTCTCTCTCTCTCTCTCTCTCTCTCTCTCTCTCTCTCTCTCTCTCTCTCTCTCTCTCTCTCTCTCTCTCTCTCTCTCTCTCTGCCCCAATCCCCCGTGCTCTCTACATTGGTGTCTAAATAAATATGCGCTACAATCCCAACTCTTGAAAGAGGTTTCGCCAATGATACAGTTACAATTTTTCTGATTTATTCTAATCATTCTTGTCCTTCTCCTATGAATTGTTAGATCCATTTGTTGTGATCGGTCTTCAAGTGTGTTTAATTCCTATAACATCTGAATGTGTGTGTGTGTGTGTGTGTAGAAGAGAAGGGCAGTGTTGTTGGCGAAGACGAGATCAGCCAGCTGCTGTCACAGCGGTTCCAGTGGCAGCCGATGTTGCCTTCATCATCCAGCCTCTCAGGAACTCTTCACTCGTGGAAGGAATTCCAGTGATTGGAGGCAATATGTGTACCCCTTCGTGATTGAAGTCTGGGAGGTTTAGTGATTGTAGACTGGTAGGTTTAGTGATTGTAGACTGGTAGGTTTAGTGATTGAAGGCTGGACAATTTAGTGATTGAAGGCTGGACAGTTTAGTGATTGAAGGCTGGCCAATTTAGTGATTAAAGGCTGGACAGTTTAGTGATTGAAGGCTGGTAATTTTAGTGATTGAAGGCTGGGGAGTTTAGTGATTGTAGGCTGGTAACTTTAGTGATTGAAGGCTGGGGAGTTTAGTGATTGTAGGCTGACAACTTTAGTGGTTGAAGGCTGGAGAGTTTAGTGATTGTAGGCTGGTAACTTTAGTAGTTGTAGGCTGATAACTTTAGTGATCGAAAGCTGCTAACTTTAGTGATTGAAGACTGAAGAGTATAGTGATTGAAGGCTGGTAACTTTAGTGATTGATGGCTTAAGAGATTAGTGATTGAAGCTGGAGACATTAGTGATTGAAGGTTGGTAACGTTAGTGATTTAAGGCTGACAACTTTAGTGATTGAAGGCTGGTAACTTTAGTGATTGAGGACTGAAGAATGTAGTGATTGAAGACTGGGGAGTTTAGTGATTGTAGGCTGACAACTTTATTGGTTGAAGACTGGAGAGTTTAGTGATTGTAGGCTGGTAACTTTAGTAATTGAAGGCTGATAACTTTAGTGATCGAGAGCTGATAACTTTAGTGATTGAAGACTGAAGAGTATAAAACGAACGAACGAACGAATATACAAACTTTATGTTAAAAGGGTAACAAATTGGGCACGCAGGCCCGTCTTACATTCGGCCCTTTCAATCACTCGTCTTTCACTCATCAAATGTGCATGTTACATTAACATAGGGGAAAAAACATTGTCAGATGGTTTTTGTAAGCATAAACAATGCATATTACGCATGATACATTCACATGAGAAAACGAACACAAACATTATCAAATGAAAGTTCTAAACATAAACAGTGCATATTGCAATGTTGTGAGACACATCCCCCATCCACCCTCATATCCCACAACCACCAACACACCCCCCACCCACCAAACCTCCCCCACCCACCCACACATACCTCCACGCACTCACACAGAACCAGGCAAACATACATGCCGCCCACTGACCCCCCACCCACACACATTTCCCCACCCACACAAACCTCCTCACACACCAAGAAGAAGAAGAAGAAGAAGAAGAAGAAGAAGAAGAAGAAGAAGAAGAAGAAGAAGAAGAAGAAGAAGAAGAAGAAGAAGAAGAAGAAGAAGAAGAAGAAGAAGAAGAAGAAGAAGAAGAAGAAGAAGATGAAGAAGAAGAAGAAGAAGAAGAAGAAGAAGAAGAAGAAGAAGAAGAAGAAGAAGAAGAAGAAGAAGAAGAAGAAGAAGAAGAAGAAGAAGAAGAAGAAGAATGTGGTATAATAAAACGTCCTTACCCTTTCCTATTTATTGATTCCCTTAAAAATAAACAATCCCTTACAACTACGGTTTAAGTATCTTACTGAATATAGGATAAAAACTAACCCGTAGGGTAGCTAAATTAATTTGGCCTTATTTTGGCCTACGTACCTGGCCAACAATCGTCGACTGATTGTAAGACAAAGGCCCAGTGTAGCCAATTTTAGTTCAAGCTAAGAAAGTAAACAGACGTGCGTTCCCTTGTGGGATTTCTTTCCCCGTGTGGGGAAAAGAAGAGAAGCAGGTGGTGGTTGAATGTGGTGGGACTATATCACTAAACCTGGATCCTGGGTCAACAGCCAGAAAGTGAATGTCCTAACCATAGTCTGCATCTAGAAATACCCATGGACTGCTGCGCTCAAAAGCTCCATAGCGAGCAACAGATAAATTAGAAGACAACTGACTGGGTTAGTGATTAAGTCCTATTTTAGTAGGAATAGCCAGGATGGACTTCAAGATCTAATAATCTACAAAGATGAAGATCATCAGAGTACTGACAACAGTGTATCGTTTGCGTTACTTCTGAGAAGTATCACCTATGGCCTCATCATTCAACCAAGTCAGTGAAACTGGGACAATCCTTCTTCAAGTTACTAAAACTAACAACAGTGAGTAACCTTCAACTGTTGGTTGGATTACCAAGTTAATATCCACAATAGATAAGTCTTCGAAAGAACATCTCACAGCTGCAACAGTCAAACATAAGGTTCCAGCCATGCAACACCAAGTTCTAGCTATGAACACCCACTCAAACAAATGGGAAGAAGACATTGAACCAATACAACCAAGCTACCAACTGAAAACCATACCTACACCAGATTACCTCAAGGTTCCCAAACCTGAACACATAAAAAAGACCATATGAAAGCAGCTAGCGGAGTAAATGCCTCTACGCCTGCAACCACAGGAATCACCTGATGGCTTGCAACCCTGGATATGTGGTGGAGTCAATATTCTTCAGTTCCATGCCTGCAGCAGAATCCTGGAATTAATTCCAGATGAACCAAATGAATAACAAGCAGAATTGTATGTCTACACTGAAAGTAAATAATGAATCAGAACTCTGTGCTGGTCCCATGTCAGCCTAAATGCCAATAACGGTGGAATAGGTTATAGACTGATGACTAGGTGGGTGAAAAATCTGTGGGAACAAAATTGAGATTCGGATATTATAAGCCGAGACGCTGAAAGGTAGGCATCCTTTTCATCGGATATGGTGATATAGGGAAGAACCTTAGTCCAAGACTCAAGATGCATCTCCTGAAGGTATGACCAACCCAGGCCTCAATTTCACACTGACACCGAGCCGTTCGCAACAGAAGATTCTTGAATTCAGCTCCACGGAGGAGATATGTGGTGAATTTATTTCCTAATAAGGATTATAAGTAGTTCCGCAACAAACTTCAGTGGACATTAAACATGACTGTGAGTATTTATTGCTGTCACGGATAAATATGGACATTAACTGTTTTGCACTGGAGAAGAATACCCATCCGCAATGCCTAAATGAACACTATAATTAATTAATTTAATTATTAGTATCAACTGTTTTCATGTGTGAGTTTTTTTCCCTTTCTTATATGACATATAAAGAGTGTGTTATTGGGTAATGAGGTATAACCAATGATGGTTAAGGTAAATAGTATTTTGACATCAAATCATTATTTTTAAATATGATAATTGTACCTGGTGTCGGAAACAAATATATATATGTTGGGTTTCTGCACCTAGACCAATGTGATTTTATCTAGGTACAATGAGTCGAGTTAGCAGAACCAATTTGTGGTTGTTGTGTTGTTTGTAATAACCTTGTTTTTTTTTCTGGGGTCACTGGGTACTATATTGTAATAATGCAATGAATCCCATGCCTGTCTGAAAATGCATAGTGTTTATTACACCTATATATATATGTGTAACTGCAGATCTTGAGTTAATACCTGAACTGTTTGTCCAAAAGTGTTGTGTACATCAAGTAAATGTGGTGTCCAGCAAGTGGTTGTTTATATGTCGTGAGCAATCAATATCCTTCTAGCACTATAGTTAATTTAAAAGGTGATGAAGTGGGAAGGGAAACCTACACACAGATGCCGTTGGTTCAAGGATTGAACTCTTTTCTCCTGGGATTTGTGGTAAATATCCCTGATCACCCTGCATTCTAACCAGTGACCAGAGAATCAATAATACCCCCTAGACTTCTTAACAAAATATTCTCAGGAATTAAAATCCACATCCCACAAAGAAGAAGAAGAAGAAGTAGAAGAAGAAGAAGAAGAAGAAGAAGAAGAAGAAGAAGAAGAAGAAGAAGAAGAAGAAGAAGAAGAAGAAGAAGAAGAAGAAGAAGAAGAAGAAGAAGAAGAAGAAGAAGAAGAAGAAACCACACAAACATACCCCCGCCAACACACACATCCCGCACCTATCCACACACATATCCCGCACTCTCACAATTTTCCACACCCACCCACCCACACATCAACCAACCTACACCCACTCACCCCCCCCCCCCCAATATTCGCCACCTCTCAACTACACATCCCCACCTATACACACATCCCCACCCATAAACACATCTCCTCACCTGCCCACACATATCCCCCACGCATAAACACCCAAAAACACACGCCTCCCACCCACACACACCCCGCCACCCACATATACCCCACCCACACACATCCGCCGCTCACACACATCTTCTCACAACTACACACCTCCCCCACACATACACTCATCTCTCACACACATCCACCCACTCACGTGCTCATCCATCAACCACTCACACTCACACATCACCCACGCACCCATCAACACATGCATCCTCATCTACCCTCCCACCCACACACACCCCAACCACCCAGCCAAACACACATCCCCCATCCTCGCATACATCCTTCAATCACCTGCACATCCCACACCTCCCCCAACTCTCAGACATCTCCCCTCCCACACAAAACTCCTCCCATAAACACATTCCCCCCCCCCCCCCACACACACACATCCCCCACATACACTCCCCATACACATCCCCACCCACACATCTCCCCAACCACTCACACATCCTCCACCTACAAGCATCCTCACCACCCACACATACGTCCTCCATCCACTCACATTTACCCCATCCACACTCACACACTCCCACCCACACAGACATATCCCATTCACAGACACCCCCACTCTCATCCCACACACCCATTACACACCCATCCCCCAACCCACACAATCTCCTACACACCCATTCACCCACCCAAACACACATTCCCTACCCACACCCCCTCCCAACCCACCAACACCCACATACTTCCAACTATCCTCTCAAATATCCCCCCACCCACACACACACACACACACACACACACACACACACACACACACATCCCTCAATCACACATACACCCACCACCGACTGCATATCTCTTCGCACATCCACACATCACCCATTAACCCATACACATCCCCCCACACACATATCCCTCACATACACACCCATACACACATCCTCACATCTAGACACATATATGATGCCTCACATGGTCACTGAAACTAATAAGAACAAACTCCCACACTTTACACACAATTGAGACACTGACGATTGTCGTGAGAATTCTCGCAATTGCAAGAAGTGGAGAAAAAAATTGTACATATACATTATGTAGCGTAAAAATTAGTGATGCAATTCAACTCTCTCTTTTTTCTCTCTCTCCCTCTCTCTCTTGCTCTCTCTTTCTCTCTCTCTCTCTTAATTTCTCTCTCTCTCTCTCTCTCTCTCTCTCTCTCTCTCTCTCTCTCTCTCTCTCTCTCTCTCTCTCTCTCTCTCCTCCCACTCACTAACTTTGTCACTCACATCACAGTAATGTTATATTATACATGATAAAATCAAGTGGCATACAAAATGATAAGATGAGAATAAACAAAAACAAAACAAAACAAAATATGGAATGGCATGTACAGGACAATCAAATGGCATACAAAATGATACCTCGTAATATGAAAGATGAGAATACATAAAAAATATGGAATAGCATATTACATGACATGCGTGGGCTCAACTCTCTCTCTCTCTCTCTCTCTCTCTCTCTCTCTCTCTCTCTCTCTCTCTCTCTCCCTCTCTCTCTCTCTTTACACACACACACACACACTCTCACACTCATTCTCTCTCTCTCTCTCTCTCTCTCTCTCTCTCTCTCTCTCTCTCACACACACACTCACACTCACTAACCCTCTCACTTACTCTACAGTAATTTACATGAATTCATTTTATGCATGTTAAAATCAAGTGCACCAAAATGATAATATGAAAATGAGAATACACAAAACATATGGAACAACATGTTAGATGACATGCATGCGCTCAACTCTCTCTCTCTCTCTCTCTCTCTCTCTCTCTCTCTCTCTCTCTCTCTCTCTCTCTCTCTCTCTCTCTCTCTAGAGTATAGTGATTGAAGCCTGGTAACTTTAGTGATTGATGACTTAAGAGATTAGTGATTGAAGCTGGAGACATTAGTGATTGAAGGCTGGTAACGTTAGTGATTTAAGGCTGAAAACTTTAGTGATTGAAGGCTGGTAACTTTAGTGATTGAAGACTGAAGAATTTAGTGATTGAAGGCTGGTAACTTTAGTGATTGAAGGCTGATAACTTTAGTGATTGAAGGCTAATAATAACTTTAGTGATTGAAGCCTGAAGAGTTTAATGATTGAAGACTGGTAACTTTAGTGATTGAAGGGTGATAACTTTAGTGATTGAAGGTTGATAACTTTAGTGATTGAAGACTGAAGAGTTTAATGATTGAAGACTGGTAACTTTAGTGATTGAAGTTTTATAACTTTAGTGATTGAAGGTTGATAACTTTAGTGATTGAAGGTTGATAACGTTAGTGATTGAAGGTTGATAACTTTAGTGATTGAAGACTGGTAACTTTAGTGATTGAAGACTGGTAACTTTAGTGATTGAAGACTGGTAATTTTAGTGATTGAAGATTGATAACTTTAGTGATTGAAGGTTCATAACTCTAGTTATTGAAGGTTGATAACTTTTGTGATTGAAGGTTGATAACTTTAGTGATTGAAGGTTGATAACTTTAGTGATTGAAGACTGGTAACATTAGTGATTGAAGGTTGATAACTTTAGTGATTGAATGTTGATAACTTTAGTGATTGAAGGTTGATAACTTTAGTTATTTAAGGTTGATAACTTTAGTGACTGAAGGTTGATAACTTTAGTGATTGAAGGTTGATAACTTTAGTGATTGGAGGTTGATAACTTTAGTGATTGAAGGTTGATAACTTTAGTGATTGAAGACTGGTAACTTTAGTGATTGAAGGTTGATAACTTTAGTGATTGAAGACTGGTAACTTTAGTGATTGAAGGCTGGTAACTTTAGTGATTGAAGGCTGGTAACTTTAGTGATTGAAGGCTGGTAACTTTAGCGATTGAAGGCTGGTAACTTTAGTGATTGAAGGCTGGTAGCTTTAGTGACTGATCCCATAATTTCTATCATAATTCTTCATTATCATATACACTTGTAACATTTAGCTTCCTCGGCTGTGTCACCTTTCTTCTTCCAGAAAAGTAGTCATCGATTATTTATGGCAATATTCATTTATCAAAAATTGATCAACTTACTGATTTTTCTGCCTGGTTTACCCATGATTCGTCTGTCATCGCCCTGCAAACGACATAGAGTAGATATTATAAGTCACGAGTAGGTTATAAAAGTCAACATTTTTGACAGAATAATTCTAATTAATTGGGCATTTGATCTCTCTGTGGGAAATGGAATGTGACATTGTGGTAGCGTTGGTTGCCTCAAGCTTTCTCTATATGCCTGGGGGAGAGTGAGAATGTTTTAGCGTTGTTCGTCTCAAGTGTTCTCTGTCTGTTTGGCGAACGTAACAACGTGGTAGCGTTGTTCACCTCAGGTTCTCTCTGTCTGCCTGGATAGTGTGACAACGTAGTAGCGTTGTTCACCTCAGGTTCTCTCTGTCTGCCTGGGGAGCGTGGCAAACTGTTTAGCGGTGTTCTCTCTGTGCACCTGGACAGCGAGGCTACGTGGTCGCGGTGTTTGCCTCTGACTCGTCATTTACCAGGTTAGTTCCCAATATAGTCCTGGATATGATGAAAAAACAAGTCCCTCCTGTAGCGAGAGACGAGACCATGTATCGAACCCTCGTCTGACCACGCTCATGCAACTGTTAAGACAACTTCCTAACCTTTCCGCCCAGGCGCCCTCTTAGTGAGAATGTAGATATTTAATTATAGTGTTGACGGAAGGCACTGGGTAAAGTTAAATAATTAGAAACAGAACAACAGTATAGGACAGACTCAAGAACAAATCTATAGAATAGACTCAAGAACAAATATATAGGATAGACTCAAGAACAAAGCTATAGGACAGATTCAAGAATGTATCTATAGGACAGACTCAATACCATGTCTATACGACAGATTCGAGATCACATCTGTAGGACAGACTCAAGTACATACCAATAGGACAGACTTAAGAACATACCAATAGAACAGACTTAAGAACATATCAATAGGACATACTTAAGAACATATCAATAGAACATTCCCCTGTAGAACTCCCTGTTCACTTACCCAGTGCAGGCCCCTGTAGAGCTTTCTTTCCTGACTTGCATATCTTTCTGCTTACCCAAAACACTTCATTCCTTAATTCCGTGTGTCTGAACAACCAAGCTCCCTCAGGATTAGCTTCCTGTTTGATAGACCGGACTGTTCTCTCTTGTTTATATTTAATGAAACCACAGAGAATATTCTTAATCTTGTTAAATGTTGTCTTTGATTTGGCTTTTCTAGATTTAACTTCCTTACCTGATTCAATGCCGAAGAAAACGTAGGTTTAGACTAAACAAGGTACACAGTAAAATGCACAAGCATTATGGTGTAAATCTGCATGCACTGAGCATTTACACTGCAAAAGATACCACACACCAAAACAAATAACACGTTAACCCTAGTATAGCAATATATCAACCTTCTGTCCACATGGGATGTAACATGTGGCGATATATTATCCTTTACCACTGAACCCGTTACTACTTCTTTAATCTGATGTTATTAAAGTGCCCAATTTACATCGTGTTATACATTGCCTTGTTTCAGACTGTTTCCATTACAAAACATTAATTAGTATTTTAATGTACAGTACCTGGTAAACTGAACCGTATGGTCGCCATAGGACTGTATGATTTGTATTATATCTAAGTTCCACATTTTATACGTTCCTCTCAGTATTTTGTCGCAGAAGCTGAATCTGTCTGAGTACAGACTTATGAAAGGTATTTCCAGTCGTTTTGGAAATTCCCGATACACCCGCTTTATCAGCTTGTCATTTGCTACAGAAAGTTTGCCATAAACATCTTTCAGAAGATGAATATAATGTTTTCCCGCAGTGAATTTTAATAACGAGGACACAAACAATAGACTGCACGATGTATTGCCTGGTATATTATGCTGCATCTCGTCAGATACATACATCAAAATTCACACAACATAAAATAATTTTTAAAATTCTTAAAGCTGAAATATACACATATTTACACAGTAACACCAATTGTCAACAACGGTCGCTTGTTAAAGGTAGCAGAAGTCATCACGATTAATCCGCATAGGCCAGTTTTGTGCAAACAGAAAGACATGATAGTCAGTTTAAAACTGCCGTGATAAACAAATGAAATGACTTTGTGAATATGTGTATATTTCAGCTTGAAGGATTTATCTAATTACTTTATGTTGTGTGATTTGTGCAGTGTACCTCACGAGACGCAGCACCACGAAACGTGATAATGAAGAACATATCCGTCCGATCTGGAATACGACATGGCTGCTTCTGATGCCCGGAATAACCCATTGGGGCATGTCGACCAAAGCACTATAAGCCGTCCTTTCTATCTGTTGCTATCACCTGCAGCTCCCTTCGTGTCCTACCAATATGTAATTTCCCTCTCCAACTATTTCATTTTTCATGTGGATTCCATACAAGAGCGTGTCTAGTTATACTGTCCTCAGGTTTTCTCAGTATGTGTCCTATCTTGTGGGTTCCAGACAAGAGAGTGTCTAGGTATACTGTCCTCAGGTTTTCTCAGTGTGTGTCCTATCTTGTGAGTTCCAAACAAGAGAGTGTCTAGTTATACTGTCCTCAGGTTTTCTCAGTGTGTGTCCTATCTTGTGGATTCCATACAAGAGAGTGTCTAGTTATACTGTCCTTAGGTTGTCTCATTGTGTGTCCTATCTTGTGAGTTCCAAACAACAGAGTGTCTAGTTGTACTGTCTTCAGGTTGTCTCAGTGTGTCCTATCTTGTGAGTTCCAAACAAGAGAGTGTCTAGTTATACTGTCCTCAGGTTGTCTCAGTGTGTGTCCTATCTTGTGGGTTCCAGACAAGAGAGTGTCTAGTTATACTGTCCTCAGGTTTTCTCAGTATGTGTCCTGTCTTGTGGGTTTCAGACAAGAGAGTGTCTAGTTATACTGTCCTTAAGTTGTCTCAGTGTGTGTCCTATCTTGTGGGTTCCATACAAGAGAGTGTCTAGGTATACTGTCCTCAGGTTTTCTCAGTGTGTGTCCTATCTTGTGAGTTCCAAACAAGAGAGTGTCTAGTTATACTGTCCTCAGGTTTTCTCAGTGTGTGTCCTATCTTGTGGATTCAATACAAGAGAGTGTCCAATTATACTGTCCTTAGGTTGTCTCATTGTGTGTCCTATCTTGTGAGTTCCAAACAACAGAGTGTCTAGTTGTACTGTCTTAAGGTTGTCTCAGTGTGTCCTATCTTGTGAGTTCCAAACAAGAGAGTGTCTAGTTATACTGTCCTCAGGTTGTCTCAGTGTGTGTCCTATCTTGTGGGTTCCAGTCAAGAGAGTGTCTAGTTATATTGTCCTCAGGTTGTCTAAGTGTGTGTCCTATCTTGTGGGTTCCAGTCAAGAGAGTGTCTAGTTATATTGTCCTCAGGTTGTCTAAGTGTGTGTCCTATCTTGTGGGTTCCAGACAAGAGAGTGTCTAGTTATATTGTCCTCAGGTTGTCTCAGTGTGTGTTCTATCTTGTGTGTTCCATACAAGAGCGTGTCTAGTAATACTGTCCTCAGATTTTCTCAGTGTGTGTCCTATCTTGTGTGTTCCAGACAAGAGAGTGTCTAGTTATATTGTCCTCATGTTTTCTCTGTGTGTTTTCTCTATGGCAGCAACCGGGGTAGATCAGAGGATGCTGTACAGGCTCTTTCAGCAGTTAATAATGTCTGTCATTGAGTATGGTTTGGGGCTGCTGACAGTATCAAAAAGCCAGCTTGAAAGGTTGGAGCGCATACAGAATGCTGCCATGCGTTTAATACTGGGGTGCACAAAGGACACACCAATTATCTTCATGAGGCATATCCTGGCGCTACCTACAATGACGGATAGGCATAGGGTCCTTCAGGCCAAATGGTACCTGAGAGTTGCCGCAACTCACCGCAACATGCTGTAATGGATATGGTAAAGGGTCATAGACTAAGACGAGGCAGGTCCTGGATGGCACAGGCAGAACTTTCTATTAAGTCAGGTGTGTGATCTAGAGACCATCAATCGTGAAAGAGAGTGGGTTGAAGTTCCAGAAGACATGACGGACTGGCACAATGTAATAATAACACTGGGTCGTGAGTGCAGAGAATAGGTAGCGGGCTGCACTGAGTTTGAAGTGAAAAACTGATCCAGAGCAACACACATCAAGGTGACATAGTCATCTACACCGATGGGTCAGTGGTGAGAAACAGACGTAGTGGCTGGGGCTTTATTGCAAAGGCTAATGGGCGAGTCTTGAAAAAGGAGAGTCTGGCATATGAGATTACTACCTCCAGCATGAGAATGGAGGTGAAGGCAGTAACAGCGGCATTCTGGTGGCTAGAGGAGACACTGCAACACACGTTGTATTCATTACGGATTCAAAGAATATGCTTAGCAAGGTGGAGAAAGGAATGTTTCGTCTGGGATGGCTCTCATCGCTTCAGAGGTCACAGATTGTGAGAATTGTATGGACATTTTGCCCTGGCCATGCGGGTGTACGGGGGAATGAACAGGCTGATAGGCTAGCAGGGAATGCACCTATTGGTGGTATCTTGCCTATGGACAAGAGGGAGGTGGTCGTGCGCTTGTGGGACCAGGTGGAGAAGGCGGAGGAACAGATTAAGAATCCATATGTGGAAAGAATGAGATTGCGGGGGATCGGCAGGGGTTCTGGAAGAATCTCAAAACTGAGAGGGAAGACCAGAAGAACATTTAATCAGATAGCGGTTGGAACGATTAGTAGTATGACTCTTCGTTGGCTGTTGAACGAGGGGACTGAGCACGTATGGGAATGTCATGAGTGCAGTGATGTCGGTTCTTGACTCAACTCAACAACTCTGTGTGTGTGTCCTACCCAGCGCCATCGTCTTTTCCTCACCTCCTGGTTCACTAGGATTTGTCTAGTTCTTTCTGTGACCTCTACTTTCGTGATTCTGTCATATCATTTTAATCTTCTTCGTTTTCTTTTGCTTTCATCCGGAGTGTTTTTATTTTCAGACTTAATTGAGGTGTGTTTCGTTATGTACCCTTGGGCCAAACCCTTAGGCCAACAGATCCGACTTTTGCGTGCGTTTTTTTAAACAAAGTTAGCATTCCTGGGGGACTCTCACTTTTGTGGTACCGTCCACAATCCAGTTGGTCAAGTTAGAACGGTCGACGACTTCATGGCCAGCACTCAAGGGAAGGCAGGGGCAGTCCATGGACATTATCCACCATCCAAAGGGGCTTCCATATTTTTAGAGCCGCCACATAATGCTCTGGTACTAGGCTCACCCAAGGAATCGCCACGTGCTGCACATGGCTGCTTTGATTCCACACTTCCATGTATTGGGCATTTCGTTCGCTACCGGCCGCTCCCCGCACAAACCAGTAACGGTGGGTCTACAGATGGCATCCACTGAGCAAGCTTTCGCTTCGGACTTCCACGTAATAGATTTGTTAGCCAAGCGTTCCATTTCGTGTTAATGAGACCTTTCTCCACATTTGACTATACTCACTCAATTAGTTGTTTTATACAGACTTGCATTGTAACCATTGTGTGCGATTGGGACGCATTTTCACCTTTAGTAACGCTCACGAGGTAAATTACATGTGCTGCCGGCTCAGCACCTTACCTCCATGCAGCAGAGAGCGAATAACGTTCTAATCCAATCCCCCTCTCATCCGGGAGATCCCTCATATCCCTCGGATGAGAGCCATCGAACAAGTGTCTGAGCATGTAGCAAGCTCAGCATCTCACCTCCATTTTGCGGTTGGTGAGTATCGGCCCGGCTCTCACATCCAGGGATATTGGCTTAGAGGCGTTCAGCCATATCCCTCATCAGAGAGCCTTATAATATGTGTCTGGACCAAGAATGCTGTGGCATCGTGCGCCTGATTCGGACTTTGATTGCCTGTCCCCAGTCTACCTGCAAGGCAGCAGGTGTGTCTCTCTTGGTCTGGTTCCTATCCCTGGCCTGTCCGACGTGTAGCTGTGCTACCGTCGGCATACCTCTAGGGATTAGAACACACAAGCCGCTCTACCACGGCAAGGTGGAGACACGTCAGATGGGATTTTAATCCAATTGCTCTGCGCAAGCGAAAGTTAGCACATATTTGTAGTTTACTAGTAATTCTTATAGTTGTTCTCGGTGTTTCTGGCCCTTACATCATCATAATGTATCGTGCCAATAAATGTGGGTGATCATGTTTCGCCATCTCACACGGTCACCAGAGTCGTGGATTAGCTCTCTCCGTGTTCTTGTCTCGACAATGCCTTGCGGTCAAGCCATCCAGATATTTACTTCTCTGCCTTCCATTTGTTCTTTCCCCTTCAATTTTGCCAGTTGTCACCAAGTTCTCTAGTTTATGTCATCTCATAATGTACTGCCGTGAAATCACTTTAATTTTACAATCAGATGATAAAAATACCAAGAACAGTTTGATTCGCAACAGCTGCAGTTGTTTACAAGGGAGAGTCGGAAAGATCAATCAATACAGTCGGCTTTGAAAGTCCCCACACGACAGAAAGTTGTAGGCTTGTTATTGTGACCATTGGGAAAATGCACGAACTCGCTACCTTGTTTTGGATGTTGAAACAAGGGGAATCACTTTTGCATTGATTTAAACGAAGGGGAGAGAACTTATTCTGAAATGGATAATCTGCCCCTGGAACCATCTGATGTTTTGACATCAAAGGAACGTCACTAAAATAACTCTAGGCTCTTTGACAAAAACATGACTTGTGTACAGTAGTGTAGACAAGAATGTCGACCTGAGCTGACGTGTTTTCTGTACCGCTGTTAGGAATTCGGAGAGAGCATCTACAGTGTTGATTTAATTAAAGATTAAGTAACATGTGTCTTTATGGCAAATGGTAGATGCCATCCAGGAGTGATGCGGTGTTGCTTAAGGTATTAAATATAATGTATTTAGGCCTAATTAATATAGGCAGTAGTCTTGTTAAAACTAGTGAAGTGATGATTAGCACTGCTAGTTGAGAATAGGGTAGTAAAGTAAGAATTAGCTCTGCTGGTGAGAATAGTGCAGTGGGTTGGGAGATGGGGAAAATGTCCAATAGTGGGATCTTCCAGTGGGGTGCCTACTGGGGTTCTGCACTCTGTCTATTGGTCTTTCCTTGTCTTAACCTGATTCAGATTGAGGTGATGAGCCACTCTGATCTATGACAGAGTTTAGTTCCCTGATAAATCTCTGAGCAAGGCAGTAAGCCTACATTCAGCTAGTAGGGATTAGTATCAGGCGGCCTTCACCAGATGTGGCCTCTTTCTCTAACAGGTTCCCCTACGTCTATGAGGAAGCTCTACACTGGGTTTGATGGAGGTCAACTCTCATTACGAAGAACATCAAATGAACATTCACTTTATTGTATAAGATGAATAAACACCCAGAAGAAAGTATGGTCAGCACTGTTTATGCTAGACCTAGGATCCAGAGGGTCCATACGAAACTTGCTCAGTTGAGCAAAGCATTATAAACGATTCATTTACAATAAGGATTCACCCAGCTTGGGTGATACTCGTTTTCTTCACCACATACCACTGAACACTAATGAATAGAAAAGAACATTGAACATGGCTTCTTGTGGAATAATTTAGTACAGTGAAGAAGTACTTTAGAACCGTTTGTGTGTGACAATCTATGAAAACGGATTAGAAGAAAAATGTGAGACCTGTGACATTGAAACCTAGCTTTCACGGTACAGAGATCCGTACTTATCTGAATTATAGGGACCTTAGTCTTTACAGTGAATGACAGATCTATGATTAATGTTAAACAATAACTATTTTCGGAGGATCTTGCATCTAGTCGACCCAGTGGATCCCGGAGAAAGTCAACGTCTGGAAGAAGAGACGCATCAATGGGTGAGGTGTTCACGTACTAAGCTATCATGCTGTGGCGTACCCTTGCTGTGATGATCATCTGACTTGGCTCCTGATCTGCTGCTCTGAATCTACAGACACACTAGAATTCGACATACATTCTACACATTACACACACACACACCTCTCACACCCAAACTCTTTGCTTTAATAAATTATTTTGTATTTATTTGTTAAAGCTAGAGTTGTTGAGTATGTTGTGTTGGGGAAGAGTGAGAGGGGGTATGATCTAGGGGTGAGTGAGAGTAAGAAAGAGATGTCTGCAGACTGACGGAGTTGTGTGGACGGATTCTGGGGGTTTCTCTAGGACAATAATATTGGAGTAATAAAAATGTGGGTGTTGATTCCCCTCACTCCAGGGACGACACTAAAGTAATAAAGGATTACTACGACATGTACCCCAAAAAATTGACGTTTTACAGTTAGATCAGCCCCATTTAATACATCATCGGGTCAAGACAAAATACCAAAATGACCTAATTAAAGAAGCAAGTAGGGACAGCTTGGCAACATAGGCCATTTAACCATGTTTGGGTAGAACAACAGACACCGCGTGACTGGAGAAGCGCCATAATTATCCCAGTTTGGGAAAACAAAGGCAGAAAGAGAGACTTACACAACAGAGAGGTATTTCCATTTTGAGTCATACGGGGAAAATATTCTGCAAAATTATAGAGGAAAGGCTACGATCTACAATAGAACTCCAACTAAGTGAAACACAACTTGCATTTATGAAAAACAAAAAACAAAGAATGCACAGATGCCATCTTTCCTCTTAGATAACTATTGTTTTTTGGCGCTTGTTCGCTTTGAGCTCAAGTGTAGTCCATACACATTATTTGTAGAGTTGGTGGACTGAATTTTGAGTATGGGTTAGAGTTGCCCTATTAACAGTGTCCCTGGCCATCAGGTGAACCCATTCCGACTTCAGAGATACATGTAAAGGACGACAGGTCAACATTTTAGTCCAACTATCCGGTGTAGGGGTTGAACCTCTTACCTCGGCATCAGCACACCTGATGTTTAAGAACACGTGTTCTTACCCAGAATTGTCTGCATCTTAGACAACTAATAAAAAAAATCAACCTAATTTAATTAAATACTCTACTTAGCCTTTTTCGACCAAGAAAAGGCATATGATAGAGTAGATAGAAACAAGCTATGTGAAATGGTTAAACGATATGGAGTGAGCACTATCTAACAAACCTACGTAGAAGTTTATACAACAATAGCGACTGTACGGTAAGAACAAACGGAGGATACTCAGAACCCTTCGCCATAAGATCCGGAGCAGGACACAGTTGTGTCCTCTTGTTCATTAACTATATAGACAGCATATGTAAAGAAACCAGTCAATCAGAGACCGTAACACCGCATGACTAACAGAATACAGAAGAAGAACCAATGGCGGACTACACCATTAAAGAACTCTTATATGCGGACGATCAAGCACTAATAGCAAAATCAGACACAGAATTACACGTCCACATAAAAAGTCTAAACGAAGTGTGTCAGGAGCATAACATGAAAATTATTATTAGTAAAACAGAGATAATTACTATAACCAAAGAAGAAAAAACAACAAATTTTAATCTAAAACAATGCCCTCTAAAACAACAAAGAGCTTCAAGTATTTAAGAAATATAATATCATCAAATGGCAAATTAGAAGATGAGATCGAAAATAGATGCAATAAGGCAAAATAACGCATTTGACAAATGGCACCAATACTAAAGAACAAACATGTATCAATAACTACTACAAAAGCACTTAACAGCACAATCTTCCTACCAACTCTATGTTAGAAATGAAAACCCTGGACAATGATAGAAAAGAGAAAAGAAAACTTACAACAACTGAAATGAGGTTCCTGAGAAGAATACTCAATGTAACAATAAGAGAGGAAATCAGAAATGAATAAAACAGGACTAAAGTTGGGGTTATAGGTTTCACCATATAACTAGGCTGACAGCTAACAGAATACCACAAGAAGCAATGATGTACAGACCAAACGGAACCAGAAGAAGAGGCCGACCATGTGAACGATGGATAGAGGAAATTAATCCATGGGAATCTCGAGATCTAAAGTCCATTAACGGGCACTATCCAGCTGTTTATGTTTCACCTCGACACCGCAAGGTAGAAGAAGAACAAGATGAGATGAGACAGCAATATCGATTTACCATTAGAATTAAACATTCTAAGCACATAGGACATGTGTCCGAAGTAAATGCAGCACTCCAGAAGACGCACAAAATACAGAATTAAGATACATAATTATCACTGGCGGACTAAAGTGTACACCACATAAACAAAAACAAAAAACAAAATCACAAAACAAAAAGACAAAAAACAAACAGCAGTGGAACCAACTGCACCACTACAAAATTTTAAATAACGGAGAGATGAACAAAATTATCATCATGACTGAAACATTCAGACCTTAATTTGTCGCTCCATGCATGGAACGGTAAATGCCGTCTAGCTTCATCTCTGCACCAATGCATGTGATGGGTGTCGTCGGAGAATTCATCATAGAAAACCCAGGAAAATTGGAGAAACTTATTGGCCTAGTCTAACATCCAAGACAGCACCCAATAACACTGCACCCCTCACAACCACAAGTGTAGAGAACAGAACTGTGGAAACGCCCGCTAATCTGAGAAAGGAAACATTAGACAGCCTCAACCACCAATACCTCACTCCAAAATGGTTTCGCGTCTTCACCCGACGATCCTCAAAAGGAGCAGCAGAAAACAAGGTGCACGAATCCAGAATGCAAAACGACCAACACTAAATTACAAAAACAAAAATTAAAAACAAAACAAAAAACAAACAGTGCAGCCAATCGCTTCAAGAAAAATAAAATTAAAGAACCTGTTTACATTTCTTAAGGCTCCTGGAAGCAGAGGACAATGCCGACCATGTAAACCACATGTGTCAAACTCAAGGCTCACGGACCACATCCGGCGTGCCATACAATCATATCAGGCCTGAGAGATCTCAACCGACGTACAAATATATTCGACCCAAGAGAGAATTTTAGGCAAAAATATTTTTTGTGGTCACTATATAAAGTGCAAATCAAATTCCCTAATTAGCTTCCTAATGATAGGCTACCTGAGACCGTTCTCGATTCGATGAGAATAAGCGAAAATAAAAGTTGTGTAGTGAGTTAGTGTTCGTCGTTATAGTGACCTAGAAACGTTCAGTTGCTCGTTTTGGAATGGCGCATAAAAATGAAAGTAGTGGGATTCTCGGATATTACATCACCTTTTCCCGCTACGGCTAACCTGATATCAGTCAAGCGTCTGTCGGTAGATGCACAACAAGAACCTTCCTTGGGACAAACTCGTTGGACTGACAACAGATGGGGCACCGACGATGTGTGGCGAAAAAAGTGGACTAGTTGGAAGGATGCGGTTAAAGATGCAGCAGAATTGATAGCATCTTACACCACGGATCGCTGTGTGGTAAAGTCTTCCACATGGAAGATGTAATGAGCATTGTAACACAAATCGTCAACTTTATCAGAGCCAAAGGTTTAAATCACCGCCAATTTCAGTCTTTTTTTGCAGTGACATGCCTTATCATACAGAGGTGCGGTGGCTAAGTCGGAGAAAAGTTCTCAGTAGATTTATTTCCAGCTGATCAAGGAAATCTGTCAATTCATGGACAGTAAAGGAAAAGATTCCACAGTTTTTCGGGATAAAAAGTAGAAATGTGATTTGGCGTTTCTGTCTTATATAATCACTCATCTCAACGGCTTGAACCTGCAGCTCCAGGGACGGGATCACACTGATATGCATGATGCAGTGAAGGCATTTCAAGTGAAGCTGCGCTTATGGGAGACACAAATGCACTAATGCAACCTGTCTTGTTGCCAGGCAATGTTAAACCAAGTCAACGCTGTGGTGTTTCCCAATGCACACTTTGCTGAAAAACTTAGCTTATTTCACGCCGAGTTCACACGGCGCTTTAGTGACTTTGAAGCACAGAAAAGTAATCTCGAGCTGTTTCGTAATCCATTTGCCATAGATGTGGAAACTGCACCTGTAAATGTGCAGATGGAGTTAATAGAGCTGCATTGTAATGGGACACTAAAGGCAAAGTACGACACTGTGGGGTCTGCTCAGTTCACTTGTTTCATTCCTGAAAGGATGCCCTGGCTTCGTCTACATGTGACTCAAACCTTGAGCATGTTTGATAACACATATCTGTGTGAGCAGCTGTTTTCTGTGATGAAGATTAACAAAACATCACACAGGAATCGTCTCACTGATGAACACTTGGATCCATCATGAGAATCTCAATGACACAAAACATTACTCCCAACATAAAAGAACTTGTAGCCAAGAACAGATGCCAAACATCGTGCTCTGATAAATTGACAAAAGAGTGAAAATGTGTATACCAATGATGTTTTATTATTAAAACTTTTTTTTTTTCTGTTTTCATTTATATTAATCTTTAAAAAAGGTTTAATTTTCGGCTTATTGAATGTTAATCCTGTCCGGCCAGCAACTTTACGTATGATTTGAGTTTTGGCCCGCTGAGCGATTGAATTTGACGCCCCTGATGTAAACGATGGACGCAGGAAATAGCAGAGTTCATGGGAATATATTGATATATGAAACCCATAAACGAGCACTCTCGATACTGCAAGGTACAAGAGGAAAAAAGATGAGGTGGCGCATTGAGAATATGGTTAGAGATGAGATGGCGCATTGATCATAAAGTTAGAGATACAATGACGCATTGAGCACTTGGTTATAAATGAGATGGCATTGAGCATATGGTAGGAGATGAGACGAGTTGGTGTAATGAGTATATGGTTAGAAATAAGATGAGATGGCGCATTGAGCCTATGAATAAAGATGAGTTGGCGCATTGAGCATATGGTTAGAGATGAGATGGCGCATTGAGCATATGGTTAGAGATGAGATAATGCATTGAGCACATGGAAAGAGATGAGATGAGTTGGTGCACTGAGTGTATTGTTAGAAATAAGAAGAGATGGCGCATTGAGCATATTGTTTGAGATGAGATGAGGTGATGCATTGAGCATTTGGTTAGAGATGAGATGGCGCATTCAAGATATGGTTAGACATGAGATGAGATGGCGCATTGAGCATATGGTTAGAGATGAGATGGCGCATTGAGCATATGGTTAGAGATGACATGGCGCATTTATCTTATTGTTTGTATACACCATTATGCGCCAGGTGTGTGATATGGTCAATATTACGCCGCCCGCCTTCAGCTTCCCAGACAATTTCTGACACTCGTTTAGACTGGGTGAACCTCGGAGCCCAAGGCTATTTGACCGTCACAATTTTTTGTTCACGTTATGAGAAGAAATACATTGGACAACTTGGTGACAACTGGCAAGATCGAAGGCAATGAGAACAAGGGGTAGGCAGAGAAGTAAATACCTAGATGGCTTGGTCACGTGGTATGGTCGAGACAGGAACACTGTGCTGATCCACGACTCTGGTGATCGAGTGAGATGGCGAAACATGACCGCACACGCTTATCGGCATGGCACATAATGATTATGAATATGTGTTATTATTTGCAGAATATGTCAAATAGTAAATATACTGGACAGTGTCCACCGCTTTAGGCAACACCTTAGCGATGTATGTCAACACTCCAACAAACTCTTCTCTCAATCAATCAATCAATCAATTATTTGCCATGCCGGAAAGCGTGGGAGGTCATAACTCGCCATTTCACTCGATCACCAGAGTCGTGGATCAGCTCAGTGTTCCTTCTCGTCCATGCCACGTGGCCAAGCCATCCAGGTATTTTCCTCTCGGTCTTCCTCTTGGTCTGTTCCCTTCGATCTTGCCAGTTGTCACCAAATTCTCCAATCCATTTCTTCTTATAACATGTCCAAAAATGTTTGACTGTCTACGTCTAATGTCTCTAATCAATTTACGATTTTCATTTGTCTCCTGTAGTACTTGGTCATTGGTTTTTCTGTCTGCCCATGGTATTCTTTGCATTTTCCTCAGAAACCACATTTCTGCAGCCATCAGATGTTTTTCAGCTTGACTGCTCATTGTCCAAGTTTCACATCCATACAAAAGAACAGGCTCTATGTATTCCCTCAACACTCTTTTTCTCTCTCTTTTTATTGGTCAGTATGTTTTTAATCTTGCATAAAGAACCCTTCTCTAACCATTTCAATTATTGTGATTACAATGGAGCCTACGATGAATGGGTCATATCATTAAAGCCAGGGTGCTCTCTAACATTTTGCCTGCTCCGTGGCGAAGGATTTACGGATGCAGTTCGTAATCCCGCATACCCGTGATCGAAACATAGCTGCAGTCGATTTGGCAGGAGAACACATTGCGTTGATTCTGTTACGAAATGATATGGATGACGGTCGTTCAGAAAGCAATGGCAAACTACTGAACATAAACTTGCCAAGAGATCAAAACAGCAAAATAAAAATGCTGATGTCGACTGCGACGTCCTGTAAAGTACATGAAACAAACTTTTTTTTAAAACACAGTTTAATTAGGCTAAACATTGAAAGTCAGTTAAATAACTCTTTAGGATACAACCATCCAGGGGGAAGCAATGCTGTTATAGATACCGATGCATAACTATGCTGATTCCCCTTTACATATCCAAATAAAACTGCCCTTCACATTTTCTTATATATTATCACTTTTGACAACTGAACTTCTGCGCAGCATTTGTAGAAAATGAGCAAGTGCAGTGGCCTAACGTTTCATACTTATAATTTTTCTGTTTATGTTTTAATTGTTAATTAAATGTTTTAATTTCATGTTTTTCTTTAGATCTGTTTGTCATGTTCACTATGATCGAAGCGTCGATTCGTTGTATCGTGTAGCTAATTTTTAAGTTGTTATTGTCATTGTTATTTTAACACTAATTTCCGTTTGCTTAATTTGCGTCTATTGCAGTTATTTACATTGTGCCTGTATTTATTATCTCAAACATTTTCGTAGGAGTCACTGCTTTCGCTTTCTGTAGATAGATAGATAGCAGAGAAGGACAGTTAGTCGTCAGCCAGGCCTTAGTCAGATATGACTGACCTACCGTATTTACTGGGCTATCGTATGACAATGAACGGTACTACCTGTTTTCTGTTAGCGCCGAATGTTGGGCGGCGCTCACCAAACCCGACACCCTACACTGTGCCAACGGCTTCGGGCGGAGGAGTACAATTCAAAGGGTAAAAGCCTTACCTTAGTGCAAGGAAATGCAACCTACAGACACAATGTCATGGCAAGGTAGACCTGGCTCTAAGCCTTGGTCGGCAACTGGTCTAGGATGGAAGCTCTGTGGACAGTTAGAGCATTGCTTTGCTGATCCGGCAGCTTCTGCAGCTTGTCTTGTTCCAGATATATTGGTGTTACCTTTCCTCTGGAGTAAACTAGGCAGGCCGAGAGAGGGATCATGCTGCATGGGCAAAACATGGTCTCTAAATTCAGCCCAGGCTTTGTGTTATGGAGAGGTATAACTCCATTTTACAAACTATCGTCTGTCAAGACGGCAAGGTGCCAGTCAGTCAGTCAGCCAGCCAGCCAGTCAGTCAGTCAGTCAGTCAGGCAGTCAGTCAGGCAGTCAGTCAGGCAGTCAGTCAGTCAGTCAGTCAGGCAGTCAGGCAGTCAGTCAGTCAGTCAGTCAGGCAGTCAGTCAGTCAGTCAGTCAGTCAGTCAGTCAGAGAAGAACATCATCCACACATCTGGACATGAGTCGAGTGTCTTGGATGTTACAATATCCCTCTTAGACTGACGTGATCGGGTGGAATTTTGCTCAAGAGCCATTTATCAGCATCAAATGCTTTGACAACTGGCGTGGGTGACCATGCTGCTCTACATCTTGCTAGCCCCAACAGCGTGTAAACAGCTCGTGCGCTGACACCTGTCCGTGCCCTGACAAAACTGTCAAGGATCTTTTCTTGTTGATTTCCCCTACCGCTCTTTCAGCAAATCTTTCCAGTTGTCACCACATGAACCAAAATTTCTCTTCTTATAATGTGGCCAAACATTGATGACTGCTCTTTCTGAAGTTCGTGATAAGTTGCTTTTGTTTCGTAGCCTCTTTAAAAACATTTAAATTTCTCATTTTCGCTGTCCAAGGAATGTCCAGCTTCCTTCTGTACAATCACATAGCTAATTCGTGAAGGGATTGTTTCGTCTACTTATTATCGATGATTCACAGTCATATGGTAAAACCGATTTTATGGAAGACAAAGAATTCTTTTATAATCTCTAGAACAGTGGTTCTCAACCGGTGGGGAATTCCTCCACGGGAGGTGGGGATTTTAGGGTTTCCGGGGGGGGGGGGGGGATTTTAGGGTTTCCGGGGGGGGGGGGGAATTAAGATTATTTCAAGATCGCATTAATACAAGAACCAGTTACTTGTTATTGTCTTTCCCTCTGAATTTTACTGTTTTGTACTTCTCGCCCTAATGAAATTCGTTTTATAACGTAAGTAGACCCGCAAATCACGTTTTATGTAGATGTCTAGACTTGTTCTAGTATGTGTTATTAAATGTAGCTTCCATTTTTATGCATACTGTGTAAGGGTGGGGGGGATTTATATGGAGGAAATTCGAATGGGGGGGAGGGGATAACGTTCTGAATATATGTTAAAGGGGGGCATGGGCCAAAAAAGGTTGAGAACCACTGCTCTAGAACCATTAGTTTCTAATAAAACAACACTTCCCTGTGATCTCTTGGGCAGTGTTATCAGGTACCAAGTCTTCTCTGAAAAGGACACAACCGTGGAGATCCGGTGTGCAAACTGCTTGGTCCAACAATTCCACAGCAGTGGGAAATAAACATGAGTAGGCCTTAAGTCCGCTCTACGAAAGAAAATCTCCCCGCCGCTAGATGGAGCCACTTGTGTCAATTCCATCCAGAGGATGTCAACGGTTGTACCAGTATTTGTGGGGATGGCTTAAATAGTGATAAGACAAAGTCTTCTATCTATTCTAACCAACTAATGCTTCTGCTGTCCCCTTGGATTTACACATACTACAAACTAGTAATTTAGTCACTCTTTCTGACCTGGACCTGACCAAGACGACAAAAGTGATCACACTAATAATTATACTTTAGTGGAGGCTAGGTCTAATTCTACAAGACACACAGAGAAATTATTTACACAACAATATAAATTATCGCAAAATAATTGACAATAGTTGTAATTGAGATCTCTGGTATCCCAAGGTAGGTTTCATCATCTAACTTGGGCAATGGAGAGTCACAGTCCATCTGGTCGGGTGTACAGAACACAACACCTGTGGATATTCCAGACTCCTTCCGGATCCCAGCTGCAGGAACGGAGATTACATCTCTAGATTCGCTTCGGACTTAGGACGTGTGCTCCAGGTGGAACTCTCTTTCCAAAAACCCAAGATTTGACAACCAGTTTATTCGTAACTGAAGTTGGTCAGTTACAACCTTCGACATGAGTGGGTTCCCTTGACTTATAAACAAAATACAGTCTATAATGGACAACCTCACACAGATTGTCCTATCGATGTTGTCCCTTGAATATATTTTGAGAAATGTTCATACAGGATAGAATCTCGTAATGTTTTGTATACGTTTCACAACAGTGTATTTATTTTTAGATATCACTGTCCACATAGACTAGCACGCAGTTCGTTGATAGTAACTATCACAACTGCAACTCTGCTAGAGTCAGATAAATATCTTTGAAAACAAAGTAAACACAACATCTTGAAACCCTTGATATACTATTCAGGATGACTATCATAACCTGATACGTACACAGTCCAGATAAGTTCAGTGGTACTTGGCCATTTCTACTAAACCATATGGAACCTTGATGTAGATATTTACTCAGTAATTCTTCACGAGTTGAGGCGAGTATGCTCAGCTGGTCATTTCCACGACTAAAGTTTGACGCAAGTTGTAGGTATTCAGGCCACACAAAACTCGTAGATGCTAGTAGGTTTCAGTTGTCAATCCAACAACAAATAAGAGAGACCTTCATTTATAGAAAAACACAATCCATTCTCTTACTATAGATAGCCATCAGTACTTCGGCTACAGTAATTCAGAGATTATTTGAGTTTATTCAGCAGCAGTGAATGTTACTGTCCTGTGACTCTTGCACAATAACTAATGAATATACTGAGTAAAGTAAGGACTTTGAAAAGTGAACTGGTCGTGGATTAGGAACAAAACGAATAACCCGGAATCCACGCAAAATGTAGTGAACCCCATTTTACCAATCACGGGATTAGACTATATCCTCTCTTAGTACATGTAATACATGATTTAGAGATGGAAAATCCCCCGAAAAAGATAGAAAGTTCTCCCTACATTTCAGAAATAGGTTTCCCTAATTTGCGTATAAGTAGAGACCTGTTTGGGTCGGGGTAAAAGGGATAGAAACGCAATGCATTTTGTTACAACTGTACACATTTGCGTGCCGAAGTAGGACATACTATGTTTTGAGCTAGAGAAGAGCATAAGTTCATGCCACCTACACCCACTGACAGGGAAACAGAAGAAGGACAAGAGGATTAACTCTTTGTAAATAAAAGGAATGAACACGCAAGTGACAAATATTATTTATTTTGGCATCGTAAAACTGACACATATACACTGTATCGTGTTTAAACATACAAGGACAATATATTAAACATGCAGACAGATATACTAAATGTAAACAGATAGGCAGGCAGTGAGGCGGGCAAATAGGCAGAACGAACGAACGAACGAACGAACGAACGAACGAACGAAAGAACGAACAAACGAACAAACGAACGAACTTTATTGCCAAAGGGTCACAAATTGGATAAGCAGGCCCGTTGTACATTCGCCCTTCCAATTACTCATCTTTCGTTCATCAAATGTGCATGTTATATTCACATAGGGAAACAACATTGTCAAATAAATGCAAACATAGACAATGCATATGACATGTTATGAGACTGGCAGGCATTCAGGAAAGCAAGTAGGGAGCGAGACGGATAGGTAGGCAGGTGACAAGCGAGGAAACCGACAGACCAACCGACCGACCTTCAGACAGGCAGACAGACAGAGAGAACAACAACAACAACAACAACAAAACTTTATTTTCAAAGGTTTAAGAATTGGGCACGCAGGCCCGTCTGAAATTCTGCCCTTCTATCACTCTCTTTCAAACATTATATCATTCACACATCATTCAAGGCTAACTGAAAACGGCAACAATATAAAAGATATGCTTTATAAAGGCATGAGAAAAATGAAAAATCAATACAACACGACTCAGTAATAGTAATGACTGGTGTGGCACTTGTTATTAGCTATGATGATTATACTGGCCTACCAAAAGGGAACTGGCTGTTACACTAGGGTTTTATTATTATTATTATTATTATTATTATTATTATTATTATTATTATTATTACTATTATTATTATTTCTATGTCTGTTATTAAGGGGGAAGGTAAACGGTACTGAGATAGTGTTCTAATAATTTGCGATTATATGTATATAATAGTAGATGTAGATGTAGATATAATAGTAGATAGTAATGTAGATAGATAAGTAGGTATGTATTTGGGTAGGTAGATACGTAGGTACGTAGGTAGGCAGGTTGGTGGGTAAGTGGATAAATGATAAATTGATGGGTATTTGAATGTATGGGTAAATGGATATTATGATAGATGAATGGGTGGATTGTTGCATTTCATAGTTGTATATATGGTGGTTACATGGATGGATGGTTGTATGGAAGGATGAGTGGATGGGTGGTTAGGTTCATGGATGTGTGAATGAGTGGTTGGATTAATAGAATGGATGGATAACTGGTTTGTTGGATGAATGGATTGACGGTTGCATCAGTGGATGGTTCAGTGGAAATATGTTTGGATGAATAGATAGATGGATAGTTGGCTGGACTGACAGAAATTGACAAACCATGTATGAGTGAAGACTGCATGGTACATTAATATTACATATCTACATTCAACAAACACCGTGGGCTCATATAGTAGTGTGTTGTGACTGCCAGGTTCCATTTGGTATCTGGAATTCTATAGCTACGTTACTAAAGCTAGTAACCGTAATGTTCATGCGAACTGATAACACTGTTGTCACTTTAGCTCTGAAGTTGTGAATTCAAGTCATATTACATTGCCATTTGTTGTTCACTGTATCATCGAAATTGTGTATATCCTTTTAAATCAATCACTGTTTTCCAAATCAACAGAGCTGTATCGTGTCGTCACCAAGCCATACGTGGAATCAACGCCAATGGTGCTACTGTTGCATCCATAGTTGTCAATTCCGCTGTGGTTATGTGAGTGACCAAACCAATAGCCAAACCCATCGTTCCATCGGCCAAGGACGTACACTGGGGCACCGCTACTTCCGTCACACGTGACAGCACCATAGGAGTAATTGCACCAGTCTTGATCCTCTCTGACCTCCTTTGCAAAATCCCTGACTTTGGCTTTGCCAACACTAATACGTTTGGGCCCACCATGTGGATGCGAGACCACCACAACATCAAGATTGTCGTTTGCGGTTTGGTGCTTCTCTTTCAGTTTTTGACCAAGAGTCCAGTATTGCTTTAGCTTATCCTCTAGTTTTCTGAGCAAGTCGGCGTCGTGTGTGACACAAACAAGGGCACACCAATCTCCAGTGACATCCCGAGAATGAGACTTCAGTCCGTGGATGATCTTCTCCTGATCCCTACTTTCATCACTATCATAGAACAAGCGGACATGACAGTTGGCGGCATCTGCTTCCTCCTTGAGTACATGCAAGGCCGTTGTCAAGGTAACTTTCCCCCAATGCGTTTCTCCATGACCTTCACATTGTTCACAAGGGCAAGGCTTATCTGTGACAGTTTCGATTTTTTGAACAAAGCAGGTACCACAGCGTGTACCTTCGTCAACTTCGAGTTCTATCATAGCCGTCAGGTCGGACATGCAGCGGATGAATTCAACAAACATGCTCTTTTCATCAGCTGGAAGATGTGACAGTCTCTGTGGAAGCTTCCAAATATCACTGACTTTGATGTAGTGTTGATGGCTTGCTTTGTCTTTACAATTATTGAATGCTATGTCCGACTTTACGCCATTTTGGAGAATCTGCACTTGGTAATGAACTGGAATAGATAAATAGATATCGATTAATGAACTGTCTACGTAGACACTGGTGTGTTTAAAATACAGGTACTTTGCAGAACATCGCCATCAAGCCCAACTTCAAGTTTATTATCTAGGCAATTTGATGTTTAGTAGGTTGCCATTACTTTCTGAGCGAGAAGTCCAAACTGCCAATCTCCCGGACCTTACAGCCTCTTTCTATACAAGCATGACTAGCCTGGGTAACTATCGTGTTTAACAATCTTAATTCTTTTTTTTTTTCTACCCTTGGAGCGGGAACTGAGATGTCAGCAACACACTTCCCGTGAAGCTGCTTGACAGGAGCCATGTTACACTCATGTCAGTGTTGAGCGAAGTATGTGGGACAACATCAACAGCAGGGCTGGAAGAAGCCTGTATGGGTGGACAATATCAATAGTTGGGCTGGAAGAAGCCTGTATGGGTGGATAACATCAATAGTTGGGCTGGAAGAAGTCTGTATGGGTGGATAACATCAATAGTTGGGCTGGAAGAAGCCTGTATGGGTGGATAACATCAATAGTTGGGCTGGAAGAAGTCTGTATGGGTGGACATCAATAGTTGGGCTGGAAGAAGTCCTGTATGGGTGGATAACATCAATAGTTGGGCTGGAAGAAGCCTGTATGGGTGGATAACATCAATAGTTGGGCTGGAAGAAGCCTGTATGGGTGGACAACATCAATAGTTGGGCTGGAAGAAGCCTGTATGGGTGGACAACATCAATAGTTGGGCTGGAAGAAGCCTGTATGAGTGGACAACATCAATAGTTGGGCTGGAAGAAGCCTGTTGTACTTCTAATGCACTGGACTTTACTTGTGCCTCAGGATTAGCTTTCCTTATTACCAGTGTCCTTCGCCGTCAGGCAAACCCACTCCGATTTATAAGGTGTTCAATCTGATATGATGATGATGAACTGTAAATGTCATGGTAAGAAAAGAACATATTCTATGAAACAATTGATGTTCTGTTGTACATAGCATTTAACTGATCCAATGCCAAACGAAAAGTAAGTTTAAACAAAACATGGTACTCAATTAAATGAACAAGTATTGTAATGTAAATATCCGTTCACCGAGCAATGCATTTGCGGAAAATAACACGAAACAAACCAAATAGCGCAATGACTATAGTATGCCGATATATCGTCCTTCTGTCAAAATGAGAGGTAAAATTTGTCGACATATTATTCTAGGGCATTGAATAAGTTTGGATTGGTGTTATTCGTGTGTAGATAATCACAGTAAAGAGTGTTCAGCATGGGGCCTTAGTATCATAATAGCATTCCCATTAGTAGTCAGGATAATAGACTTCGGATGATAAGCAGAAGGAGTGCTCGAAGCAAGCTAAGGGCTAATGTAAACAGTTCACAATCTAAAGATATATATCTGCAAGTGGCAAACCAGCACAAGAGCTGGATAGATCCAGTCAGCAGGATGGTATCAGTGAGGTCAAGGATACTAATGATGTAGAGGGCACTGTCAGTAGACAGTCAAAGATATACAGAAAAAGATTCGCCTTCCATCCATCCATTATGTGCCATGCCGGTAAGCGTGGGCGGTCATGTTCTGCCATCTCACTCGATCACCAGAGTCGTGGATCAGCTTCGTGTTTCTGTCTCGACCATGCCACAAGGCCAAGCCATCGAGTTACTTGCTTCTAGGTCTTCCCCTTGGTCTGTTCCCCTCGATCTTGCCCGTTGTCACCAAGTTCCTCAAAACATTTCTTCTCATAACATGCCCAAAAGATTGTGACTGTCTGCGTCTAATATCTCTAATCAGTTTACTATCTTCATTTGTTTCTCGAAGGACTTGTTCATTGGTCTTTCTGGCTGTCCATGGTATTCTTTGCATTTTCCTCAGAAACCACATTTCTACAGCCATCAGACGTTTTTCAGCCTGACTGCTCATTGTCCAAGCTTCACATCCATACAAAAGTATAGGTTCCATGTAGCATCTCTACACCCTTTTTCTCGTTTTAATTGACATCTTTTTATTGGTCAGTATGTTTTTCATCTTGCTAAAGGCTACTTTTGCCATGGCGATTCTTGTTCTAATCTCTTCAAGGCATCTCCCATCAGATGTTATTACTGTTCCGAGATAATTGTACCTATTCACTTGTTGAAGAATATTCCCATTTACTTGTATATTACATTGTGGTATTTCGTTCTTCCTAGTGACGACCATAATCTTGTCTTTTTTTACAATTCAATTCTAACCCTAGTTGTTCACTGTGTGTAACAATCGCATCTACTAAATTTTGCAGCTCCTGTTCATTGTCTGCAATCAAGACTGTATCATCTGCATATCTAATGTTATTGATGCATCGTCCCCCAATGTTGATTCCTTCCATATCTTCAATATTTCTGAAAATACTTTCACTGTACAGGGAAAACAGATCTGGAGACATTACACATCCCTGTCTCACACCTCTCTTAATAGGCTGATATTGGCTTACTTCATTATCAACTCTTATGGCAGCTTGTTGTTTCCAATATATGTTATTTACAAGTCTAAGGTCTTTTCCATCAATTTGTAGATCTTCAAGCATCCTTATCATGCTGACATGTCTCACTTTATCAAAAGCCTTTGTGTAGTCAATAAAGCAAAGATGTAGATCTTTGTTTACTTCTATAGAACGTTCGATTACGGTTCTCAGTATATACACAGCATTTACTGTACCCTTGCCTTCTACAAACCCACATTGTTCTTCTCCTATTTCAGGTTGTATTTCCTCCTAACTCTTTGCATGATAATTCTTAGCAAAATCTTCGTGATGTGACTCATTATACTAATTGTTCGATGTTGATCACATTCCAAGGCTCCTGATTTCTTTGGGATTGCAATAAATACAGAATTACATAACTCCTGATGTATATTTCCAGTATCATATATTGTATTAAGCAGACTGGTAACTTTATCTATTCCATATTCTTCTAAAGCATTAATCATTTCTATTGTGACGCTGTCTGAACCGGGGTCTTGTCAGATTTCATATGGTTAAGAGCATTCTGAACCTCCATCTTCAAAATTTCTAGTCCTTCATTATTATTTTGAACATCATACTGTTCGTCTCTGTTATCGTCATAAAGGTTTTTCACGTAATCTGACCATACATGTAAGATCTGATCTTTTTCTATTATGACTCGTCCATCTTTTGTCTTTGGCAGCCTGCTGATGTACGTGTTCTTTGATTAGTAAGCTCCTGAATTCTTTTGTGCATTAGTTTCGCATTTTTACTGTTGTGTTGTTTTTCAATTTCTCTGCAATTTTTCTCAAGCCATGTTTCTTTTGCCTCCTTAAATAAGGTTCTGACTTTTCTGTAAGTTTCTTCATATTCGGCAGAATTATTATTGTTCTGTCTTATTGTTTCCATTAGTTGAAAAATTTCTTCAGTCATCCATGGCTTACGGCCCACTTTCTTTACTTTTGGAATAGTTGTTTCTGCTGCACAACTGATTGAATTCTTCAGCTTTTCCCATTGATCATTGAAATAGTATCTCTAGATCAGACAATAAATCAAATGTGAGTAGTTATATAGGGGTTCTACACCCCCCTCCCCCCCCCCCCCCGAAACTTTGGAGCGCGAGGAGTGCTCCTCATGGAGCTTGTGGAGCTTGTGGAATGCTCCACGTGGAGCCGGGTGGTGTCTGGTGTTGCTGGGATGATGTGGAGTTTGTGAAGCCTGTGGAGGGTGGTCAAGAGACCCCTCCTAGGCGTGTATTTGGCTTGTTAAGCTCGGTGGTTTTGGCGGGTAATTTAAAAAAAAAAAGTTTACTAAGGATGTGGAGGATCGTCATGTGTGTCTTTGGTCAGGGTGGAGCGGAAGGAGCCCGCGTAAATAGTAAGCACAAAGAAAGTAGTACCGTCCACCTTGTAGTGACCCCTTGACCGGTCAGCGCCCGAGTGACCACTAGTCCGGTCATCGACAAGTGCGTATGGTGGGGCTAGATGGTTCGAACCCGTGAGCCGCGACGGGTGTCATATGAATATTGCAATAAGTAAAAATGTAAATATGGCGTGTTTATATGCTGTAGTGGGTCGTAGTGGCTTATATACTATCATCATATAGATTACACCTCTTCAAATGAAAACCTTAACACAGAAAAGATGGGTGGTAATACGGTTGTAAGGGGTGTGGCTTAGTGTTATTCGTAGTTAAGGGGTGGTTGATTAGTTGAGTAGCTAGATACCTGCTTCAAAACACTATCATCATACGGGATACAACCCTTCAAATGAAAACCTTAAAACAGTAAAGATGGTCAAGAGTAAAGGTTTTAGTGGGTGTGGCTTAGTGTTACTTGCTGATAAGGGGTTGATAGTGGTTACTAGTAACCTGTAGATGGTCGTAGTGGTTCAAACACTATTATCATACACGTTACAAATGAAAACCTTAAAAAAGTAAAGATGGCTGGTATTAACGGTTGTAAACGGTATGGCTTGGTGAATTCCGTTGTTAATGGGTGGGTGAGTGGTGGGGTATCTAGATAAGTGCTTCTAAACACGTTCGTCATACGGTATCAGAGCGTTAAAGAGAAACCGTAAAGACAAAAGTAAAGATGGCCGTCGGTGTCAATTATGTTGGCCGGGTTCGAATCCCAGTGGGGATGTCTATTGGTAGAATAAAAATGATAGTGTTTTTGTTACTTGGTTTTGATGGATAGCTCTGGTGTTATTAACCCAGCTTTGTTTAGAAAAGGGGTGGTGGTGTGCTGGTTGAGGAGTATGTTTAGGTGGTACCCCAGACGTCGAGATAGGTGACAGGTTCGAATCTCGGTACTTTGTCGTTGGTAAGATTTCCAGTCATCAACGTGTGGGTGTCTAGTTAATAATACGGGTTAGGGCCGCTTTGTCCGGTCCGTGTCGCCGCGGCCACAAGTCCCACCGCTGATGAAAACTACAGGCATCAGATTTCACCCTTGTACGTAATTCGCCACGAAATATAATCCTAACTTAACATTCAGAATATGATATACCCATAACCACAACAGGTGTTTCAAAAAATCAATACTCATCTTCATAACGGCTAGTCCAGGGGATTATCATCATCGTAATGACCAAGTCAGGTTATTGATATTACTGATATCTTCATGGCTGCAAATAGTTCGCGATATTAATAAAGGTCCATAGAAATGTCGATAGGGGATTAAGAGCTTAACACCTATTGTCGGGACATCCACACAAACAAATCAATAGCACTACTCTCGATTTTTCTCATATTTGCCGGTTGGGGATTATGGGTTAGGTGTATGTGTCCTTATTCAGTTAAAACATGTGATATGAGTAGGAGATAGCACAAACAGTATCAGCATGTGCCACTCTGCTCTTAAATATCAGTAGTTCGTTATTCTTGTTACATTGAAAACGCTTGGGGCTTAAAAAAGGATAAGATGGTGTACTATGTTATTGGGTGGTTTATATAGATTGACCAATATGTGATGTTGTTACATGTCACCCCTGTCATCGCATCGTAGCTGTGTTGTGAGTTGTCGCCTATTACATCCGGGTGTGAAAATAATCAAACATATTTCATATCAAGCTCAATAGCCATGCATCTATATAGCTGCACTGCGAACTTGGCTAGAGTCTACTTTAGGAAAGTATTGTATGTTTGTGTATGCGCATTTACCACGGCTTACAGATGTGTGTAGTATTATTGGAGAGCGGCCTTTATGTATACATTATCAGAGTATGTTGCCTTACATGGCTGGTATAGTGTCTATGTGTCTGTTACACAGTATGTTTTGTTCTGTTCTCTTGTAGTATTTGGAGGGAGTTTCATGTGGTTGTCTAGTTAATTTTTTTCCCACTCAGAATCCACATCCGAAGTGTCATTAGATGGTTTTTAACTTGTCTACCCATTGTCCTCGCTTCACATTCATACAATAGTATAGGTTCTATGTAGTGATTAAACACTCTTTTTCTCCTTGTAATTGACATCTTTATATTAGTCATGATGTTTTCCACCTTACCAAAGACTATCTTCAACATATCGAACCTTGGTCTATCCTCTTAAAGACAACTTCTTCTTGTAGTCTCTTGGCTACATTTTTCCCGTGTCAAGCTTCATGTCTCTACTCGTCTGTATTAGTGTGTTAGAAATAAACCAACATCACATAAGACAGCCATATATTACCACAATGTATACAAAAAAGAAGCAATACACATAGACACAGTATATAAATATAGTACTAAATAGACAGTAGTTTAAAGAATTCATGTATATTATTACAAGGTAAATTACACAAATTAAATACAGTGATATGTATAAAATATCACACACCCGTGTTACATTAGCAAATAAAAACAAAGCACAAGGGTATGAATACGTTGGTGTATTAGTTACATACAAATGGACCATACAACACACCGGCACGTCCGCTATGGAAACTAACTCGTGTGAAGGTATGTCTGTAACAAACAGAATTGTGTGTGTGGTAATAACTACGATTTCTGTCTTTAATCATGTATCTGACCTGTTTGCGTACCACTACAATACTTCGTTCACTTGTGGTCTACAACCAATCAGGTTAATTGTCTTAGAACTTACCCACGTTTTATGTTAGACAAGCATTGATTGGTTGTCAACTATGCGGTGGGCGGGGCTTACTGTATGTAATATATATCCAACTCACCACCTCTCACTCACTTTGTGATGTATGCAAGAACGACGAAAGATTGCATCTTCATTTTTGTGGTTAATAGGTGAATATTTGCCTTCAAGTTTAGAAAGTTTGCCAGTCACCATTATGTTTCAGTATCATCGGACTATCAGCCATATACAGACATATGGATTTAGCGTCTCTTTCTTCCAGTTCTTAGACATTCACAACTGTATTGGAAGAATTATCAACCAGATTCTTACCCAGACGCATCCGAAGTGTAAGCAACCTCATTATTATGTCATAGTTTACAACGTCATCTGCAAAGAAGTCATCGGCGCTTGAAACAAAGACAGAGAAAAGTGTTCGGGATTGATACGGTTTACTAGACTAGTGAACATACATCTTGTTGTTTGAGTATTTGACTTACCTATCTAGCCAACATCGTGTCATCTACCTTTGGTGAAAGATAGAAACTAAATATATTCAACGCTATATTCATCGGCTCGCTGTAAACGTGTGTCAAGTCGACTTTTGCTTGTCTCAGTAGCAAGTCGCTAGTGAACATGCCTAAAAATACAAAGATGTCAACTAGGCAATCATCTCAGAACCACATATGTGCAACCTGTGGGAAAGGTGTCACTGACAAGCGCAATCTGCCTCGCCATACTCGGACCAGTCACAATACCAAGGAGCAAGTGTATTCGTGTTACACTTGTGGTCATACGTTTAACAAGGAAAGACAATCTACAACGCCACATTACAAAGGAACACACTACACCACGGGTATCACACAGTGTAATACCAGCAGGCGCTTCAACACCCGCTTTCAGCAACACTACGTAAGAGACATGTGGCTACTAATAGTGATGTGGCAGCCAGAGAGAAGAAGACTAAACAAGACGAAAACTCTCAATCCAGTCAGTAACACACAACCCAAGGATGAAGTGGCTTCTTTATACATTCTTCCAGATGATATCAGACAAGTATAACCGACAACTAGGAGTAGTATCAAAACACATCACAAGATAAACAAATATATGTCTGCCTATACATTTTATATTAGCCCACACACAATCCATCCTAAAGACTAGGCATCTACCATGAACAAGCTCTTTACCATTCAAAGGAGCATATTCAAAATCAACATTAGTTATCGTAAAGTCCTTAGGCACAGCGAAACAGACGCTCTTCGATTGTTTCACGCATCTTCCAATAATGCTTCTGTCTTAGAACTTCCACAAATAATCAAAAATAGACAAGACTGACGATTTTATCAAAACAGTATACGAATACGACGTTCTTACCTACGCTATGTAATAGCGTCCAAATACCAAATACACTACAGAGACGATTCCAGCTATATGTTTTTATCTCTATCATATACCAGAATTCCGGCTTGTATAATAAATAACCACCCTTTTATGACCCACGTTGGGCACCACTGTGCATGATCATACAAGATATAACATCCCATATTTAACCATCCGTTTTGTATACTGGCATTACGCTTGTTCATTTTTTTGTGTAAAATTACTGGAAATACTGTAAAATAAACAGTTATATGTATTGTAAGTGCGTTCATTTGTTGGTTTTAATGTTGACGGTACATATGAGTGTCACGTGGTGAGCGGGTGTTACATGTTGATAGCAAAGTCAAGAAATATCTCAACCAAACTTATAAATATATGGACCAAGTAGAAAAATTTGTTAGCCAAAGGTGAAAAATTTCGGCCAAGTAAAGAAATATCTCATCTAAACTGATAAAGAGGTCGACCGATATAAGAAAATATGTTAGTCAAATTAGGAAAAATATTTGCCAAGTAAAGAAATATCTCATCCAAACTTATAAAGTGGTCGATCGATATAAGAAAATGTGTTAGCCAAATTAGAAAAAATATTGACAACGTAAAGACAGGTTTCAACTAATCTTATAAATATGTCTGTCAAACTTATAAAAATTAATAAAATCTGTTAGCCAAATAGGGAAAATGTAGGCCAAACTACGAAATATCTCAACCAAATTTATAAAATGTAGGAATATTTGTTAACCAAAGGAGGGGGGGGGGGGGGGAATGTTGGCCAAATACAGAAATATCTCGACCAAATCTTATAAAAACTAGGAACAAATATTAGCCAACGCAACTAAAAGGTTAACCAAACTTATAAATACCTCGTCCACACTTATGAAAAGTGGGAAACTTTGCTAACCAAATGTGAAAAACATATAGACCAAGTAAAAACATATTTCAATCAAACTTATCAATATGTCGTCCAAAGTGATAAAAACTAGGAAAATCTGTCAGCCAAACTAAGATATAGACATGGGAAAGTAAGAACTATGTCGACCGAACAAAGAAAAATGTGTAACCCAAATTAGGAAAAAATGTAGCTTCTGTAGTTATGTCAAACGTGGTTTGTTCTTTTACCTGAATGACATTTCAAAATACATAACCATCAACATCAGCACTTTCCGCTTTTACATTACCGGAAGTTTCAACTTACCATTCCAGCGTATCTGCTAAAGAAGCACTTATACAGACTAATCACTCATTTCTCCACACTCTTGGTTTTTTTTTTCTTTTTCTTTCTAACACAAAGTGTCTCTGTCTTTCATATATAGCCTCACCACCTTTCCATGTCACACTCCAAAACTTCGTTGTACATGAGTTCTACTGAAACAGTTGAAACAGTCATAACAGCATTTATGGCAATGCAATCTGTGTCTCCACCTGGGAAGTTTCGATATCATCTGAGTATTTGTCAGCTAAGATCCATTTCCCAGGGCTGACATCTTTAACTTTTTATACCACAATGTCTGCTACACTGACCTTTCATTGTTCCATCTCTCAACAATACAAAGGGTGTTCTCGAAGTCTAGCTAAAATAACATGTCTTACTTTGTCCACCTCTATCACACTTTGTCATTTCACAGCTGCAATAGCGGCCAGTCTGCAACCAACCAACGCTGTCTGTTATGAAGTCGACCTTTCTTAAAACCACGTCTGCCTTACTGAGCCCTTGAATACCCTCTACCACATCTTCTAACCAACTTTCAACGTTTCATACCAAATAGCATTCTCTTTGATTACAGAACAGCCGATTTTCTGCTGACTAGGCAGATTTTCCAACCTAATGGAGATAAATCATCTGTCCCCCTAACCTACTAGGCGCTATTCTAGACAACGAATATGGTCATCGACCAGCACCCCTAGGAAGAACTTGACAACAACACCAGAGATTGTGTTCATGAGACGAAATCCTTGGACTACCAGAGTAACTAACTCTTATCGCCTAAGAAACATAGAGAATTATGTACATCAAACACAACAAACTCTTTCTTACTAACCCTAACCCTAACTCTAACTATACATCATCTAACCCTAACCCTAACACTAACCCTAACTATACATCATTTAACCCTAACCCTAACCCTAACTATACATCATCTAACCCTAACCCTAACACTAACACTAACCCTAACCCTAACTATACATCAATCACAACAACCTCTTTCTTAAGAGACATAGATACAAATCAGTGTTAGAAATAGAAAAAAGTTAAATTTGTTTGATTAAATTTTAAATAAAATTTAAAAATAATCGCAATTTTATTGTGCGCTTCACTTAATATACAGATATAGGCTAAGTATAGGTATAGGTTAGGTATATGACGTATATCGAGCTTACATCTTGCGCAATAGAATTGCGATTATTTTTAAATTTTATTTAAAATTTAATCAAACAAATTTAACTTTTTTTCTATTTCTAACACTGATTTGTATCTATGTCTCTTAAGAAAGAGGTTGTTGTGATTGATGTATAGTTAGGGTTAGGGTTAGTGTTAGTGTTAGGATTAGGGTTAAATGATGTATAGTTAGGGTTAGTGTTAGGGTTAGGGTTAGATGATGTATAGTTAGAGTTAGGTTTAGGGTTAGTAAGAAAGAGTCTATTGTGTTTGATGTACATAATTCTCTATGTTTCTTAGGCAATAAGAGTTAGTTACTCTGGTAGTCCAAGGATTTCGTCTCATGAACACAATCTCTGGTGTTGTTGTCAAGTTCTTCCTAGGGGTGCTGGTCGATGACCATATTCGTTGTCTAGAATAGCGCCTAGTAGGTTAGGGGGACAGATGATTTATCTCCATTAGGTTGGAAAATCTGCCTAGTCAGCAGAAAATCGGCTGTTCTGTAATCAAAGAGAATGCTATTTGGTATGAAACGTTGAAAGTCGGTTAGAAGATGTGGTAGAGGGTAGTCAAGGGCTCAGTAAGGCAGACGTGGTTTTAAGAAAGGTCGACTTCATAACAGACAGCGTTGGTTGGTTGCAGACTGGCCGCTATTGCAGCTGTGAAATGACAAAGTGTGATAGAGGTGGACAAAGTAAGACATGTTATTTTAGCTAGACTTCGAGAACACCCTTTGTATTGTTGAGAGATGGAACAATGAAAGATCAGTGTAGCAGACATTGTGGTATAGAAAGTTGAATGTATCTTTGCTGACAAATACTCAGATGATATCGAAACTTCCCAGTTGGAGACACAGATTGCATTGCCATAAATGCTTTATGACTGTTTCAACTGTTTCAGTAGAGATCATGTACAACGAAGTTGTGGAGTTCTTGGTGGTGTGACATGGAAAGGTTGTGAGGCTATATATGAAAGACAGAGACACTTTGTGTTAGAAAGAAAAAGAAAAAAAAAAAAAACCAAGAGTGTGGAGAAATGAGTGATTAGTCTGTATAAGTGCTTCTTTAGCAGATACGCTGGAATAGTAAGTTGAAACTTTCGGTAATGTAAAAGCGGAAAGTGCTGATGTTGATGGTTATGTACTTTGAAATGTCATTCAGATAAAAGTTCAAGCCACGTTTGACATAACTACAGAAGCTACATTTTTTCCTAATTTGGGTTACACATTTTTCTTAGTTTGGTCGACATAGTTCTTACTTTCCCATGTCTATGTCTTAGTTCGGCTGACAGATTTTCCTAGTTTTTATCACTTTGGACGACATATTTATAAGTTTGATTGAAATATGTCTTTACTTGGTCTATATGTTTTTCACATTTGGTTAACAAAGTTTCCTACTTTTCATAAGTGTGGACGATATATTTATAAGTTTGGTTAACCTTTTAGTTGCGTTGGCTAATATTTGTTCCTAGTTTTTATAAGTTTGGTCGAGATATTTCTGTATTTGGCCAACATTTTCCCCCCTTTGGCTAACAAATATTCCTACATTTTATAAATTTGGTTGAGATATTTCGTAGTTTGGCCTACATTTTCCCTATTTGGCTAACAAATTTCCTAATGTTTATAAGTTTGGCCGACATATTTATAAGATTATTTGAAACCTGTATTTACGTCGTCAATATTTTTTTCTAATTTGGCTAAAACATTTTCTTATATCGGTCGACCTCTTTATAAATTTGGATGAGATATTTCTTTACTTGGCAAATATTTTTCCTAATTTGGCTAACATATTTTCTTATATCGGTCGACCTCTTTATAAGTTTAGATGAGATATTTCTTTACTTGGCCGAAATTTTTCACCTTTGGCTAGCAAATGTTCCTACTTGGTCCATATATTTATAAGTTTGGTTGAGATATTTCTTGACTTTGCCATCAACATGTAACACCCGCTCACCACGTGACACTCATATGTACCGTCAACATTAAAACCAACAAATGAACGCACTTACAATACATATAACTGTTTATTTTACAGTATTTCCAGCAAATTTTTACAAAACAATGAACAAGCGTAATGCTAGTATACAAAACGGATGGTTAAATATGGGATGTTATACCTAGTATGATCATGCACATTGGTGCCCAATGTGGGTCATAAAAGGGTGGTTATTTATTTTAAAAAGCCGGAATTGTGGGATAAGATAGAGATAAAAACATATAGCTGGAATCGTCTCTGTAGTGTATTTGGTATTTGGACGTTGTTGCGTAGCGTAGGTAAGAACGTCGTATTCGTGTACTGTTTTGATAAAATCGTCAAAGTTTTGCCTATTTTCGATTAGTTTGTGGAGGTTCTAAGGCAGAATCATTATTGGAAGACGCGTGAAAAAATCGAAGAGCGTCCGTTTTGCTGTGCCTAAGGACTATAAAGTTGATTTTGAATATGCTCTTTTTGAATCGTAAAGATCTTGTTCAAGGTAGATGCAAGGTCTTTATGGTGGATTGTATGTGGGCTAATATAAAATGTACAAAGGAACATATATTTGTTTATCTTGTGATGTGTTTTGATACTACTCCAGTTGTCGGTTTATACTTGTCTGATATCATCTGGAAGAATGTATAAAGAAGCCACTTCATCTTTGGGTTGTGTGTTACTGACTGGATGAGAGTTTTCGTCTTGTTTAGTCTTCTTCTCTCTGGCTGCCAAATCACTATTAGTAGCCACATGTCTCTTACGTAGTGTTGCTGAAGCGGGTGTTGAAGCGCCTGCTGGTATTACACTGTGTGATACACGTGGTGTAGTGTGTTCCTTTGTAATGTGGCGTTGTAGATTGTCTTTCTTGTTAAACGTATGACCACAAGTGTGACACGAATACACTTGCTCCTTGGTATTGTGACTGGTACGAGTATGGCGAAGCAGACTGCGCTTTTCAGTGAAACCTATCCCACAGTTTGCACATAAGTGGTTCTCAGATGATTGCCTAGTTGACATCTTTGTATTTTTAGGCTATGTTCACTAGCGACTTGATACTGAGACAAGCAATAGTCGACTTGACACACGTTCACAGCGAGCCGATGAATATAGGTTGAATATATTTAGTTTCTATCTTTCACCAAAGGTAGATGACACGATGTTGGCTAGATAGGTAAGTAACATACTCAAACAACAAGATGTATTGTTCACTAGTCTAGTTAAACCGTATCAATCCCGAACACTTTTCTCCTGTCTTTGTTTCAAGCGCCGATGACTTCTTTGCAGATGACGTTGTAAACTATGGCAGAATAATGAGGTGCTTACACTTCGGATGCGTCTGAGTAAGAATCTGGTTGATAATTCTTCCAAGGCAGTTGTGAATGTCTAAGAACTGGAAGAAAGAGACGCTAAATCCATATGTCCGTATATGGCTGATAGTCTGTGGATACTGAAACAAAAAGGTGACTGGCAAACTTTCTAATCTTGAAGGCAAATAGTCACCTAATAACCACAAAACTGAAGATGCAATCTTTCGTCGTTCTTGCGTACATCACAAAGTGAGTGAGAGGTGGTGAGTTGGATATATATTACATACAGTAAGCCCCGCCCACCGTAAAGATTGCCAGCCAATCAATGCTTGTCTAACATAAAATATGGGCCAATTCTAAGACAATTATCCTGATTGGTTGTAGACCACAAGTGAACGAAGTATTGTAGTGGTACGCAAACATGTCAGGTACATGGATGAAAGACAGACATCGCAGTTATTACCACACACACATTTCTGTTTGTTACAGACATACCTTCACTACGAGTTAGGTCTCCTTAGCGGACGTGCCGGTATCTTGTACGGTCCATTTGTATGTAACTAATACACCAACGTATTGCATACCCTTGTGCTTTGTACTTATTTGCTAATGTAACTACGGATGTGTGATATTTTATACATATCACTGTATTTAATTTGTGTAATTTACATTGATAATAATGTACTTGAATTCTTTAAACTACCTGCCTATTTAGTACTATATTTATATACTGTGTCTATGTGTATTGCTTATTTTTTGTATACATTGTGGTAATATATGGCTGTCTTATGTGATGTTGGTTTACTTCTAACACACTAATACAGAAGAGTAGAGACATGAAGCTTGACACGGGAAAAATGTAGCCAAGAGACTACAAGAAGACTTTGTCTTTGAGAGGATAGACCAAGGTTCGATATGTTGTAGATAGTCTTTGGTAAGGTGTAAAACATAATGACTAATATAAAGATGTCAATTACAAGGAGAAAAAGAGTGTTTAATCACTACATAGAACCTATACTATTGTATGAATGTGAAGCGAGGACAATGGGTAGACAAGTTAAATACCATATAATGACACTTCGGATGTGGATTCTGAGTGGGGAAAAAATTAACTAGACAACCACATGAAACTCCCTCCAAATACTACAAGGCAACAGAACAAAACATACTGCGTAACAGACACATGGACACTATGCCAGCCCTGTAAGGCAACATACTCTGATAATGTATACATAAAGGCCGCTCTCCAGTAAAACTACACACATCTGTAAGCCGTGGTAAATTCGCATACACAAACATACAATACTTTCCTAAAGTAGACTCTAGCCAAGTTCGCAGTGCAGCTATATAGAGGCATGGCTATTGAGTTGATATGAAATATGTTTGATTATTTTCACACCCGGATGTAATAGGCGACAACTCACAACACAGCTACGATGCGCTGACAGGGGTGACATGTATCACATAATGGTCAATCTATATAAACCGCCCAATAACATAGTACACCATCCTTTTTGAAGCCCAAGCATTTTCAATGTTACAAGAAAACGAACTACTGATATTTAAGATCAGATTGGCACATACTGATACTGCTTGTGCTATCTCCTACTCATATCACATGTTTTAACTGAATATGGACACACACACCTAACCCATAATCCCCAGCCGGCACATATGAGAGAAATCGAGAATAGTACTATTGATTTTGTTTGTGTGGATGTCCCGACAATAGGTGTTAAGCCCTTAATCCCCTATCGACATTTCTATGGACCTTTATTAATATCGCGAACTATTTGCAGCCATGAAGATATCAGTAATATCAATAACCTGACTTGGTCATTACGATGATGATAATCCCCTGGACTAGCCGTTATAAAGATGGGTATTGGTTTTTTGAAACACCTGTTGTGGTTATTGGTATATCATATTCTGAATGTTAAGTTAGATTATATTTCGTGGCGCTTACGTACAAGGGTGAAATCTGATGCCTGTGTTTTTCATCAGCGGTGGGACTTGTGGCCGCGGCGACACGACCGGACAAAGCGGCCCTAACCCGTATTATCAACTAGACACCCACACGTTTACGACTGGAAATCTTACCAACGACAACGTACCGAGATTCGAACCTGTCAACTTCTCGACGTCTGGGGTACCACCTAAACATACTCCTCAACCAGCACACCACCACCCCTTTTCTAAACAAAGCTGGGTTAATAATACCAGAGCTCTCCATCAAAACCAAGTAACAAAAACACTATCATTTTTATTCTACCAATAGACATCCCCACTGGGATTCGAACCCGGCCACCATAATTGACACCGACGGCCATCTTTACTTTTGTCTTTACGGTTTCTCTTTAACGCTCTGATACCGTATGACGAACGTGTTTAGAAGCACTTATCTAGATACCCCACCACTCACCCACCCATTAACAACGGAATTCACCAAGCCATACCGCTTACATCCGTTAATAGCAGCCATCTTTACTTTTTCAAGGTTTTCATTTGTAACGTGTATGATAATAGTGTTTAAACAACTACGACCCTCTACATGTCACTAATAACCACTATCAACCCCTTATCAGCAAACAACACTAAGCCACACCCACTACAACCTTTACTCTTGACCATCTTTCCTGTTTTAAGGTTTTCATTTGAAGGGTTGTACCCCGTATGATGATAGTGTTTCGAAGCAGGTATCTAGCTACGCGACCAATAAATCACCCCTTAACAACGAATAACACTAAGCCATACCCCTTACAACCGTTACTACCACCCATCTTTACTGTTTTAAGGTTTTCATTGGAAGAGGTGTAATCTATATGATGATAGTATATAAGCCACTACGACCCACTACAGCATATAAAGACGCCATATTTACATTTTTACTTATTGCAATATTCATATGACACCCGTCGCGGCTCACGGGTTCGAACCATCTAGCCCCACCATACGCACTTGTCGATGACCGGACTAGTGGTCACTCGGGCGCTGACCGGTCAAGGGGTCACTACGAGGTGGAGGGTACTACCTTCTTTGTGCTTACTATTTACGCGGTCTTCTTCCGCTCCACCCTGACCAAAGACACACATGACGATCCTCCACATCTTTAGTAGACTTATTTTTTAAAAAATTACCCGCTAAAACCACCGAGCTTAACAAGCCAAAGACACGCCTAGGAGGGGTCTCTTGACCACCCTCCACAGGCTCCACAAACTCCACATCATCCCAGCACCACTAGACACCACCCGGCTCCACGTGGAGCATTCCACAAGCTCCACACGGAGCGCTCCACAAGCTCCACGAGGAGCGCTCCTCGCGCTCCATAATTTCGGGGGGGGGGGGGGGTGTAGAGCCCCTATATAACTACTAATGTGTTCTTTACTTCTATGTTAAAATTATCTTGTATTTCTTTGTCAGTTTTCAATTTGCACAAGTCATATTTAGGGTTTCCTGCTGTATACTTGACTTTCTTTAACTTTACCCTCAATGTGTCTGTAATTAATCTGTGATCACTGTAACAGTCTGCATTTGGAACTGTTTTTACGACTGTTAACGCATTTCGAAACCTTTTGCTAATCAGTATGTAATCTATCTGGTGTTTAATCCTGCTGTCTGGACTACTCCATGTCCATAATCTTCTAGGATGCTGTTTAAGCCAGGTGTTTCTTACAACCATGTCTTGTTCTTTTGCCCATTCTACAAGTCTGTATCCTCTTTCATTTCTCTCTCCCAAACCATGGTTGTTTACACTGCATCCATCACTTTGCTTTCCTATTTTTGCGTTGAAATCAGCCATTATGATAGTTATTTCTGATTTTTTACAGTTCTTCAAAGCAGACTCCATGTCATTATAAAATTCCTCTATACTTTCTTCATTGCATTCACTTGTTGGGGCATATACTTGAATGACATTTATTTTAAAAGGTATTCAGTTTAATTTTACTATTATAACTCTGTCTGACACATCCAGATATCCTTTGACAGAATTTGATGTTTGCTTATCTAATATAATGGCTACACCTCTTTGCTGTTCTTCTCCCCCAGAGTAAATAATCTTACAATCCTTTCCTGTCCTTATCCCAACTCCTTTCCAACTCGTTTCCGATATTTCTAATATGTTAATCTTCTCTCTCTCTCCATTTCTTTTTTGATGTTTTCTAATTTTCCATCTGCAATCATTGTTCTAACATTCCAAATTCCTACTTTCAATGATATTAATCTTTTGCACCTAGTAGCCTGTTGACGGTCTGGAGTCACCTGGAGTCAAGGATACTGGTGATGCAGAGGGCACTGTCAACAGACAGTCAAAAATATACAGAAAAAGATTCGCCTTCATCAAGTATCTAATAGACGAGCACAATAACATAACCCTACATCCCCCCCCCCCCCCCAAAAAAAAGAAAAGATTTTGCATAAATGAGGCTTGCTATATACAAATATCACGTTTATTTTTCTGTAGCAGCTCTAGTTTTCGAGATACATGCATCTGCGTATTTAATTAATATTATTACAGTAGTTTCTATATAAGGCTCTGGAGAAAAAAAAACAAAAACACTATTGCTATCTAGTCCCTTGCACAATTTAGAATTCCAATAGTTTGGAGAGAGCCCGAAAACCACTATGATGACTGTTATTTTTGCGTTGTCAATATTTAGGGAATTAATCAAACAAAATCACCAAAAAAATTAAATGGAAATTTCCAGATTTAGATTCTGCTAGACGACCTAATCCACACGGAGATGACAGACCAATTCTACTTTCAGTCAGATTTTGGATTCCCTGCTAGAAGATGAAACAGCAGTGGCATGTTGAACGACAAGTCACAGTGATAGTGACTACAGAGATGATTTTCCAACTGCTCAACGCTTCGACCAGAGTGAATTGAATGATCTAATCTGAGATCTATTTCACTATCATAAATCTTCAGAACTTTTGGCTTGAAGATTGACAGAAAAAAAATTACTGACTTCTGAAACAAAGGTTACATTCTATCACAGCAGAGAGTAGGTTTTCTTCCATTCTTTTTTAAAGAAAACAACCTTGTGTTTTTTACTAATGTAGGAGGTCTTTTAAACGAAATGGGTGTAAATTATACACCAGATAAGTGGCGACTTTTCACTGACAGCTCTAAAATAAGTTTGAAAGGTGTTCTTTTACACAATGGTAACCAATATGGCTCAATTCAAATTGCTAATTCTACTACAATGAAGGAGGAGTATGCTACAATAAGCACAGTTCTGAAAAAAAATTGAAATATTTAGAACATAACTGAATGGTTTATGTCGATCTTAAAATGATGAACTTCTTGCTTGGACAGCAAAGGGAATTCAGCAATTATCCATGTTTTATTTCTTTGTGGGATAGCAGGGCAAAAGATACTCACTGGACAACGAAATAGCGGCCGTTGAGGGAGGTATTTAACGTTGGAGAAGAAAATATTGTCAACAGAGCCCCTCACTGGTTGAAGAAGAGTTCTACTGCCACCATTACATATAAAGCTTGGCTTGATGAAGCAGTTTGTAAAGGCTCTGAACAAAGATAATACCTGTTTTAATTATTTATGCAGAAAGTTTTTGGAATTTAGCATAGAACAATTTAAAGCTGGAATTTTTTATGGATCTCACATTAGAAAGTTAATAAACGATCCAAATTTTATTGATTCGATGAACATAACAGAGTCCACAGCTTGGTTATGATTTGTTTTAGTTGTGCAATACTTTCTGTATAACTTGTATACACTGATTGTGTACCGGCACGAACCTTAAGCCTTGTCGACGTCAGATTGGAAGCACGTGAAAACCGTAAACTTATAAGAGAAATACACGTTGGCATCGCAATTTTTTTGACACGTTATGAGAAGAAATAATCTAGAGACCTTGGTGGCAACTGGCAAGATTGAGGGGAAAAGAACAAGGGGAATGTAGAGAAGTATCTGAATGTTTATAGCATATGCGATTCTGGTGTAGGCACATTTGTGTCCTCGTCGGTGTATCCTAGTTGGTCCACTGAGTTGTGATGCTCTGTGTGGTGTTTAGTATGAGATAACAGCGTTAAAACCTAAAATTATGAAAACTGACCAATTTTTCTGCCGGGTCTTCCCATCGTGAAGCAGTCGTAGAGGCACTCGGTATCCTGTAGAAGACAGCAAGAAGCATGTTCATGGAGAGATCCTCACTTGTCAATATTGGCAGCATCTTGGCAATAATTCTCAAACATGTTTGGATTGATTGATTGAGTGTGTGATTGATTGACTGATTGACTAATGGAATGATTGACTGATTGACAAATGAATTTATTGAAATTACTAAATCACAGACGAACTGATTCATTGACACAATGATTCAATGACACACTGATTGATTGACAAAATGAGCCATTCACAAATTAATTAATAGATCAGACAGACAGACAGGACAGACAGACAGACAGACAGACAGACAGACAGACAGACAGACAGACAGACAGACAGACAGACAGACAGACAGACAGACAGGAACTGATTCATTGCCACACTGATTCAATGACAAACTGATTCATTGACAAAATTATCCATTCACACATTAATTAGTAGGTTAGACAGACAGACAGACAGACAGACAGACAGACAGACAGACAGACAGACAGACAGACAGACAGACAGACAGACAGACAGACAGACAGACAGACAGACAGACAGACAGACAGACAGACAGACAGACAGACAGACAGACAGACAGACAGACAGACAGACAGACAGACAGACAGACAGACAGACAGACAGACAGACAGACAGACAGACAGTACAGACAGACCAGACAGACAGGTCAGGCAGGCAAGGCAGGCAGGCAGGCAGGCAGGCAGGCAGGCAGGCAGGCAGGCAGGCAGGCAGGCAGACAGACAGACAGACAGACAGACAGACAGACAGACAGACAGACAGACAGACAGACAGACAGACAGACAGACGTGCCATGCCGATAAGAAATACGATTATGTAGAACAAGCCTATATAGGACAAAACTGTGCGCACTACGATTATGTTGAAAAATTATATAAAACGGGTGGGGACCTATTTTTCTGCTAAGGGGCATTTGGATATTTGTAATATAGTTCGGGGAAATACAAAATTAGTTTGTTATTTTCTGTCAAGCGTTTAATTAACCCACCTCGAATGGCGACGTCTCTTTCATTGGGCATGTGACGCTATCTGATATTGATGATGCTGCTACTAGATTTATTTATGATGTTTAATAAGCTGCTAGATTTCTTGAATTTATAATTGTTAACAATTCTAATAAAATTCTTGAATTGACAATTGTTTAAAAAGCTGTTAGATTTAATTAATTTCGAGTCCATTCTTCGGTTGCCAGAAGCAATTTTTTCAGCGTGCCATATAACGCCCGCGGGCCGGGCGTTCACCGCCCGATATAGAACAACTAAATTGTATAGAATATGATTTCACTTGATCTAATAATAAAACATTCTTCTTTTTATTATTATTGTCTATACCCTGTAGAGTTGGTGATCATGCCTGTACACAGCCTTCTGTCTCGTGTACTACCAGTCTTCTAGTCCATGCCGTGTGGAGTTGGTAATCATGTATGTCCACAGCCTTCTGTCTCGTGTACTACTAGTCTTCTAGTCCATGCCGTGTGGAGTTGGTGATCAGGTCTGTCCACAACCTTCTGTCTCGAGTACTACCTAACATTCCTGATACTGATATTCCCTCGTGAAATGACGTCAAACTGTCCAGCATCTTTTCTCTTGGGATTCCCCAGCCTCCCCCTCCCAACCCCCTACAATTCTCCTTATGTGACATACTCCAGTTTTCCCCTCCTCATGACATGCCTAAAGAACATCAACACTCATCTTCTGAATTTAGTAACCATTTTTTTTTTTTGGGGGGGGGGGGGGGGGGGGGTGTGAGTTAACGTCTTTCGAGATATCTTCATTACACTTTCTATCTGTCCACGGCTTTCACATCATTCTTCTATAAAACCATATCTCTGCAGGTTCCACATAATTCATCACTTGTTGGATAATTGTGGACGAATCGCTTAGTACATCAGGATTGTCTCACTATAGCTATTAAGAACTCTTTTCACCTCGACTGACAAAGAAACATTGCAAAGGTTAATCTTCATCTTGTGAAATGCTACGGCTGTCTAGGCTATTCTACATGTGAGTTCTTGTACACATCTTCAATTTGATGTTAATAAAGCACGCAAAATATTTAAATACATTGATTATTATATTAATTTACTGTACCTGTTAAGATGATGCTGTAGTTTGGGATGTTTGGTCTGTTTTAAAGCTAATATCCACATGTTTAGCCTTATATTTCTTTGCATAACTCGCGACTGACTACAATCTAACTTAGACCAAGTACGACACGACGGGGATTTCCAATGGTTGTGGTGGAAATTCCCGATAAGACTTTCTTCTCAGTTCAGACAGACGATTGACCTGACTAAGGAAGACACTTGTTCTTCATTATTTGGAAGGGGACATGGAATTTACGGACACTATATCGAGCTGGAGCAGCTGAACAACTAACCCGGGAGCTGGTTGAATATCAAATGGATATAACAGCAATTCAAGAAATAAGGAGGCCAGGAGAGGGTACTTTAGAGCAAAATGGAATGATTGTAATATATGGAGGAAACACCCAAAATAAACATGAATTAGGAACAGGTTTTGTCATCAAAAATGGGGGAACGTTCTAAACTCAAAGGTGTTAATGACAGAATTAGTAAATTACGAATAAAAGGTATATGGAAAAATATAACGATGATGTATGTACATGCACCTACTGAAGAGAAAGAAGATGGCGTTAAAGAAGACTTTTATAATGATTTGGAAGATGTCATAGAAGAAACCCCCAAACAGGACATCCTGATTGTGATGGGAGACTTCAATGCAAAAATAGGTAGAGAGCAAACTAATAAAAAAGTGGCTGGTATGGAAAGCCTACATACAACTTTAAATGATAATGGATGGAGAGTCATCAACCTTGCCAAAGCCAAAGCACTGCAGATTAGCAGTACCAGACTACAAAGAAAGGATATACACAAACAAACTTGGAAATCATGTGACAAGAGAACCTATAATCAAATAGATCACATTTTAATTGCCAACAGAAATGCATCAAACATACAGCAAGTTAGAAGTTATAGAGGAGCTGAGTGCCACAGCGACCACTTCCTCGTTGGAGCAAAATTTAAAATAAAACTTAAGAGAGCTTTCTATACTAAATTACAAAGATTACACACAACATACAACAGAGAAAAACTACAAGAAATTACAGTCAAAGAGAAATTTACAGATGAAATAAAATGTAAACTTGAAACTCTGCAAAACACTTTGGAGGAAAGCGTTGACCAAACTTGGCTGAACATCAAGAATACAATTCAGTCTACCGCAGAAGAATGTCTTGGTGTGTTAACCACGAATAGAAAGAAAAGATGGTTCAATCCAAAATGTGAAGAAGCAGTCATTAGGAAAAAAGAATGCCAGACAGCTATGGCTAAATGACATCAACAACATCCAAAAGGAAGAGCAATATAGAAATGAATGTAAAGAGGCTACAAAAATAGTTCGACGGCAGAAGCGAGAATATATGAGTAATATAATCAAAGATATGGAAACTAATCACCAGAAAAACGAATCCAGAAAGTTATTTTAAAGAACTGAAGTCAATGAAACGAGACAGACAGACAGTCTGTCCGTCCGTCCGTCCGTCCGTCCGTCCGTCCGTCCGTCCGTCCGTCAGTCCACCAGAAAAACGAATCCAGAAAGTTATTTTAAAGAACTGAAGTCAATGAAACGAGACAGACAGACAGTCTGTCCGTCCGTCCGTCCGTCCGTCCGTCCGTCCGCCCGCCCGCCCGCCCGCCCGCCCGCCCGCCCGTCCGTCCGTCCGTCCGTCCGTCCGCGCGTATTTTCACGTATTTAAAATAGATGCATTATTTTTATGAAATCTTTGAAAATGCCTTAAAGATTTTATCATTATATTATAACGCATAAGACTGTAGATAACTTCTTTAAACATGTTATGAAATTTTGAGAAAAATACAACAATTATTTTAATTACATAATATAGCAATGTTACTAAAAGTAATGTCCCTTGATATAACTTTTGTTGTTAAGTCTCCTTAATTGCACGTCTTTCCTTTTAATAATGATTTAATACGTAAATAACTGTTTTTTAAACTAATTAACTATGCCAGTTGGCTCGGCGGGAATGAGAAGAACATCTGTAGAAAATTTCATCTCGATCGGATGGACCGTTCGCGAACTCATAAAGGACACACTAACAAAGAAACAAAGACACAAACAAACATTGTCTTTTATATATATAGATATAAAGGCAGGAAATCAGACCCTTTCCTAATAACGTCTGGCTTGAAACAGGGTGATGCACTATCGCCGCTACTCTTCAATCTGGCTCTAGAGAAAGTTGTAAGGAGGGTAAAGGAGGAATGTGATATTGGAGGAACATCCAAGCTGCTTGGTTATGCAGATGATATAGATATTATAGGGGAAAATGAACAAAAGACATTGGAAATATTGACTCACTTAAAGGAAAAAGCCCAACAGATGGGGCTGGTTATCAACCAAGATAAGACAGAATATATGGTAATTTCAAGAGACGGAATGGCTAAAAACTCTGGCCACACACAAATAGATAATATGACCATTAAAAGAACGGAAACATACAAATACCTGGGTACAATCTTCAACTGCTCCAACATCATAAGGGAAGAAATACAAACTAGAATCAATTCTGGAAATAAGATATACTATGCACTACAACATCTACTAAAATCAAAGGCGCTATCTCGTAACACCAAGATCACAATATACAAAACACTGATCAGACCAGTTGTGCTGTATGGTTCTGAAACCTGGAGTACAACGAAAGGAGACGAAGCCTTGCTACAAACCTTTGAGAACAAAGTTTTAAGACGCATCTTTGGACCCATTAGGGATACACAAAGTGGAGAGTGGAAAAGAAGAAGTAACAAAGACATTTATGATCTGTTTAAGTCCCCGCTAATCACTGGTATCATGAAGGCTAATAGACTACAATGGCTGGGGCATATAGAAAGAATGGAAGATAATAGGGAAACAAAACTCGCTTACACTCAGGAAATAAATGACCGTAGACCCCGAGGTAGACCAAGAAGACGGTGGAGAGATAATACATGTACAGACCTACAAGCACTTGGAATCAACGACTGGCAAGAAAAGGTCAACCAGAGAGACGAATGGAGACGGATTGTATCTGCAGCAAATAACCTCAATGGCTCGGAATGCTGAAGAAGAAGAAGAAGAAGAAGAAGTTATGCTCTATTCTTATCTTCTTTACTATACTTCTGTGAGTGGCGATCTATACCAGTAAATGTATTTACAATGCTTCCAGAGTGACAGCGAGATGCCGAGAGACATCTTGGTTAGAAAAAAAAAAACATCGTCTTACCGCAGTGATGTCTTTGCCTCCCAATACTGTAATTAGAGAAATTGCAATAGCAAGGAAAAACATCCTTCTGTACTAAACAACTCACTATACGCCTATTGTTCACTTGACACGTGATGTGGCTATATGAGCTAGGTCTGTCACAAACAGTTGTTACATTAAATATGTTACTTTATACATGGTAGGCCTATAGTTGGTTGTCACAAACAGTTGTTTGTGATGCTTGAATCTTTGAAATCCTGTGGGACTTGTCCTTCTCGCCAGCATAGCTCTATTAGCTGGTAGATCTGTAGAGTGAGTGTGTCTTGCCCATTCCTGATAACCTCTATTGGAATCCCATCCTTACCTGGAGCCTTGCCAGATGCAAGTTTATTTATAGCACACTTAACTTCTGTTATGGTGGGAAGTGTGTCCAGGTGGTCAAGAGTTGGTAGAGCCTCTATGGGGTTGAGGGCATCATCCGCTAGTTTGGTCTCACTTGAGTAAAGCTCAAAATAGTGCTCTACCCATCTGTCCATCTGCTGTTTCTTATCAGTTATGATTTCTCCAGTCAAGGTTTTCAATGATGCACTTCTTTTGATCATTGGACCACATGCTTTCTTTATTCCTTCATACGTGCTTCTTATGTTTCCCCTATCACTTGCTATTTGAATGGACTCACATAACTTGATCTAATAATCATTTGCACATTGCCTGGCAGCCGTTTGCACATCCTTCCTAGCTTGCCTTAGCTCACTCAAAGTGTTACGCGTTGGTCTTTCCTTGTTTCTTAAGAGAGCTATCTTCTTCTTATCAATCAAGGGCTGCAGAGTCTCGCTGTTTGCCGAAAACCAGTCCTGCCTCTTATGATCCACAGTGCCGTCATCTCTTATGGCAGTTTTATAAAGAGTTTCCTTAAGTTTACCCCACTTTTCATTTACTGTACAATTTTCTGGTGTATTAGTGAAAGCGTCTTCAAGTTGCTGTTGAAACTGAAAGCACTTTTCAGGATCGTGAGTGTTAATAATATTAATCCTGGGGATAGATTTGTGTTTAGCTGTGTAGATTCTCTTTGGTCTCAGTCTAACCCTGTCAGCACTGTGGTAACTTCGAATCAATTATATATGGTTCATATGTTGTCTCCGTGTGATGATAAAGTCCAGCTGGTGTCAATGGCCGGATCTTGGATGTTTCCATGTCACCTTATGCATCTCTTTTGTTGTAAAAAAGGTGTTTGTAATACATAGGTCATTTCTGGTGCAATGCTCCAGCAGCCTTTGCCCATCATCATTCATGCGACCGATGTTGTATTTTCCAAGGCACACTGGCCATGAACTCGATTCCTTGCCCACACGAGCATTGAAATCGCCGAGCATATAAATGTAGTCAGATTTTAAAACTGCCTTGATCACGGAGTCTAACTCCTCGTAGAACAAATCCTTCACATCATCAGAGGAATCGAGTGTCGGTGCATATGCAGTAAAAATGGTGGAAAAACCACAAGAGGTTGCCAAGCGCAGGGATAATAATCTTTCATTTCCTCCTGCTGGAATTTCAATCATTCCCTGTAGCGAATTCTTCACTGCAAAGCCAACACCATGTTGCCTTTTTTCTGCCTGCCCTCTACCCTTCCAAAAAAAAGGTGTAATTGTTTTCGTTGAGTGACCATTCCTCAGCGAGGCTAGTCTCCTGCAGGCCAGCAATATAAATGTTAAGACGATTGAGTTCGGCATCAATCACAGCCGTTTATCTCACATCGTCAATATTGGTCAAGTCAGTGGAAAATCCTGGACACATGGTTCTCACATTCCTGGTTGCAAGCCGTAGCTTGAGGTTTTTATTTTTATTTGTATTTATGCCTTGTGCATTGGTTTTACAGCCTGCGAATCAGATTGTGTCCTAGCCCCAAGCACCCATTGAAGCAGGCAGGCTGTGGCGGATCAGCACCCAATTTGCCGAGGGCTGCCCAGCTTGAAGCGGGCGGTAGCTGACCAGTGACACCTGTAGGTGTCTCCCACCGTCAGAGGCAACGCATAACGCCCCATGTTTACGCCAACTGACAGGGACTTATAACCTGTAACAGTTACCTCTCGCTTTGATTCCGAGACCAGTTAAGACCAGGGATGGAGTTATTGCCTCTCCATAGCACAAAGCCTGGGCTAAAATGTAGAGATCATGTGTTGCCCATGCAGCATAATCCCTCTCTCGGCCTGCCTAGTTCACTCCAGAGGAAAGGTAACACCTCTACATCTGGAACAAGACAAGCTGCAGAAGCTGCCGGATCAGCAAAGCAATGCTCTAACTGTCCGCCTGTCGGAGCTTCGATCCTAGACCAGCCGCCAACCAAGGCTTAGGGCCTGGTCTGCCCTGCCATGACATTTTGTCTTTAGGTTGCATTTCCTCGCACCAGGGTAAGGCTTGTACCCTCCCAATTGCGCTCTTCCGCCCGAAACCGTTGGCACAATGTGCGGTGTCGGGTTTGGTAAGAGCCGCCCAACGTTCGGCGCTAACAGAAAGCAGATAGTACCGTCTACTGTTATACGGTAGCTCAGTCATATCTGACTAAGACCTGACACCATTAACTAAACTAATTCTAATTTAACTGTATTATTAGTTATGTATTCTTAAAATCTTAACTTAATATGTATATATACTTATTATATAATAATATAAATTTATCATGAATGATTGGTATAGTACAATTAATAATGTAATGTATTATTTGTATCTGAATTTGATATATGATATTATATGATATTTTGATTTGATTATTTTGATTAGGTCAATTCACTATTCTCAGCATTTACATTTAGACCATTCAAAACACGGTTATTAGTTTAGTGAGCCAGTTTATTTAGGCTTAAACTGCCTGTCTTGTTTGACAAACCTAAATGATGAAAGAAAACGTGCTTGCCTGAGATGTACGCTATATCCAACGCAATAGAAGTACTTGAAGTATCACACACTTGGATTTCAGCACAATGTCACAGACAATTGTACATTAATGCTGTTACTTTATACATGATATAGTTGTCTGTCACAGACAGTTGTTATTCAAATTTCAATTCAATTCAATTCAACTTTATTTTAAAAGGGTTACAATTTGGGCATGCAGGCCCGTCTTACATTCGGCCCTTCCAATCATTCATCTTCATTCATCAATAGTGCATGATACATTCATATAGTAAAATACATTGTCAAATGAATGTTGTAAACATAAGCAATGCACATTACAATGATATGAGAAACATTCCTTACCCACCCACACATCCCCTCCCACCCACATAACCCCCACCCAACTATACACATCCCAATAAACCCACACACAACCCCCACCCACACAAACACACACTTCACACACCCACACATATCACCCACCCACACATACCACCCACCCACACATACCACCCATCCATACACAAACCCTCCATCCACCCACACACATTCCCCACCTATACACACCTCCCCCTACCCTCATCTTCCCACATACCACCGCACCCACCCACACACAACCTCATCCAGCCATAACATCCCCCACCCACACACAACCTCACCCAGCCATATACATCCCCCTCCCACGCACACACATTCCACACACACCCCACCCACCTACACACACCCCCACCCAAACACCCACAACCCACCCTTCCCTATTAACAGACACCCCCCACACCCACATCTCCCCACAAACACACCCATCCCACAGCCACACACACCCACCCACCCATTTCCTCACACCTCCTACCACCCAGCCAAACACTCATCCCCAACCACACATCCCTCACCCACACACACCCCCACCAATCAACACACCCCGCACCCACCCACCCACCCACATTTACATTCCTCACACACCAACCCACAGAACCCCCCACCAACCAACACCTACACACTTCCTACCATCCACCTAAACACCCCCACGCACATACACATCCCTCACTCACCACATATCGCTTCAGCCACCCACACATCCCCTACACATCTCCACACCCATCCACACTTCCCCCACCTACCGGCACATCCTTCACTCACACCCGCATCCTCACCCACACACACACATCTCCCACCCACACACATCTCCCTATCCACACATAATACCCACCCATACACACATGCCCTCACCCACCCACCCACCCACACACCCATCCCCCAATCCCACACAAATCCCCCTACACACTGCCTCAACACATACATCCCCTACACAATCCCCAGCACACATACGTCCCCCACACACACTTCCTCACATCTAGACACATACATGATACTTCACATAATCACTTAAACTAGTATGAACAAACTCCCACACTTTACACACTGACGATTGTCGTGAGCATTCTCACAAAAATTGTAAAAAATTTGAGAAAAAATTGTACATATTCATTGTGTAACGAAAAACAAAAGTGATGCAATTCAACTCTCTCTCTCTCTCTCTCTCTCTCTCTCTCTCTCTCTCTCTCTCTCTCTCTCTCTCTCTCTCTCTCTCTCTCTCTCTCTCTCTCTCTCTCTCTCTCTTTTCCTTACACACACACACACACACAAGAACACGCATACACACACACTCTCTCTCTCTCCCTCCTCTCACACATACTCTCTCTCTCTCTCCTCTCTCTCTCTCTCTCTCTCTCTCTCTCTCTCTCTCTCTCTCTCTGCTTACAATTTTTGCGAGAATGCTCACGACAATCATCAGTGTCTCAACTGTGTGTAAAGTGTGGGAGTTTGTTCTTATTAGTTTCAGTGATCATATATGTGTGTAGATGTGAGGATGTTTGTGTGGGTGTGTATGTGAGGGATGTTTGTGGGGGTGTGGGGAATGTATGTGTGGAGGCGTTGTGTGTGGGGGATGTGTATAGGTTGATGGGTGATATGTGGATGGGTGAAGGGATGTGTAGTCGGTGGGGGATGTATGTGTGTGTGAGGGGTGTGTGTGGGGGATATTTGGGAGGATTATTTGAAGTATCTGGGTGTTGGTGGGTTGGGGTGTGGGTAGGGAATATGTATTGGGTGGGTGAATGGGTATGTAGGAGATTGTGTGGGTTGGGATGGGTGTGTAATGGGTGTGGGGATGAGTGTGGGGGGGGGGGGCGGTGAATGGGACATGTCTGTGTGGGTGGGAGTGTGTGAGTGTGGATGGGGTAAATGTGAGTGGGTGGAGTATGTAAGTGTGGGTGGTGAGGATGTTTGTAGGTGGGGGATGTGTGGGTGGGTGGGGAGATGTGTGTGTAGGTGAGAGATGTGTGGGCGGGGATGTGTATGAGGAATGCATGTGGGGGATGTGTATGTGGGGGGAATGTGTTCATGGGTGGAGTTTTGTGTGGGAGGGGAGATGTGTGAGAGGTGGGGGAGGTGTGGGATGTGCAGGTGGATGACGGATGTATGTGAGGATGGGGGATGTGCGTTTGGCTGGGTGGTTGAGGTGTGTGTGGGTTGTCAGAATCTTGCATTCAGCAATAACACAGGCTCGTAACAACTAACAGATGTGATACAAACACTGTCACAGAATGACTTCACGTGACACACTGCGAATACAATTCAAACACTTTATTCGCACTTCTCATTCTCCACAATCATTACATGCATCGCGCAATTACAATAGCGATGCCATAATACAATCAATAGATATATAGATGCAATGTATACAACTCACAATCCTACATACCAGGCGCACAGTCTCCTATACTCACACAGGCGTTCTCTCTATTAGCGTTCATACACACAAGTCATACGAGCACCATTCAATCCGTCTGTCCTGTACAACCGTCCGGAGCCGTCTGCTCTCTAACCGCTGTGAGTCCTGGCTAGTCGGGGTTGTGTCCCTGCGTGGACTTCATGTCCCACGCATGCACCGACTGACCATTCCTGTCACAGCGTGGTTAATGTCGCTCACAGGCAGACCTGGCCGTAATTACCAGGCGTCGTTGATGAAGACGCGGTATAACTGGTGGGGAGATTAGGACATGGGTGGGAGGGTATATGAGAGTTGCATGTGTTGATGGGTGGGTGGGTGATGAGTGGGTGTGAGTGGTTGATGGATGAGTACGTGAGTGGGTGGATGTGTGTGAGAGATGAGTGTATGGTTGGGGGGGGGGGGGTGTGTTTCTGAGCGGTGGATGTGTGTGGATGGGGTATATGTGGTTGGTGGGGTGTGTGTGGGTGGGAGGTGTGTGTTTTTGGGTGTTTATGGGTGGGGCATATGTGTGGGCAGGTGGGGAGATGTGTTTGTGGGTGGGGATGTGTGTATAGGTGGATGTTGTGCAGTTGAGAGGTGGCGGATATTGGGTGGATGAGCGGGTGTAGGTTGGCTGATGTGTGTGTGTGTGGGTGGGTGGGGAAAATTGTGAGGGTGCAGGATGTATGTATGGATAGGTGCGGGATGTGTGGATTGACGGGGGTATATGTGTGTGGTTTTGTGATGTGTGTTTTGCTGGGTGGTTGCGGGTGTGTGGGTGGGTGGTGGAGAATTTGTGTTTGGGTGTTTGTGGGTCGGTTATGCGATGGGTGGGGGATGTATGTGTGGGTGGAGAAATGTGTGTGGGTGGGGGATCAGTGGGTGGGTGGCGGCATGTATGTTTGCCTGAGTCTGTGTGAGTGCGTGGAGGTATGTGTGGGTGGGTGGGGTTGTGGTGGTTGGGGTTGTGGTGGGTGAGGGATGTGTGGGTGGCTGAGGGATGTGTGGGTGGCTGCGGGGTGTGAGGGTGGATGGGGGATGTGTCTCACAACATTGCAATATGCACTATTTATGTTTACAACTTTCATTTGACAATGTTTTTTTTCCCCATGTGAATGTACCATGCGTAATATGCATTGTTTATGCTTACAAAATCAATTTGACATTGTTTTTTTTTTCCTATGTAAATGTAACATGCACATTTGATGAATGAAATATAAGTGATCGAAAGGGTCGTATGTAAGACGGGCCTGCGTGCCCAATTTGTTACCCTTTTAAAATAAAGTTCGTTCGTTCGTTCGTTCTCTCTCTCTCTCTCTCTCTCTCTCTCTCTCTCTCTCTCTCTCTCTCTCGCTATCCCTCCCTCCCTCACACACACACACACTCATTCTCTCTCTCTCTCTCTCTCTCTCTCTCTCTCTCTCTCTCTCTCTCTCTCTCACTAACTCTCTCACTCACTCAACAGTAATGTACATGTGTTCATATTAAGCATGATGCAATCAAGTGGCATTCAAAATGATAATATGAAGATGAAAATACACATAAAATATGTAAAAGCATGTTACATGACATGCGTGCGCTCAACTCTCTCTCTCTCTCTCTCTGTCTCTCTCTCTCTCTCTCTCTCGCTATCCCTCCCTCCCTCACACACACACACACTCACAAGCACGACTCACTAACAGATCCATTCTCCCACTGTCTCGCTCTCGCTCGCTCACTCTCTCTCTCTCTCTCTCTCTTTCTCTCACACACTATTTCCCTCATTCACTCACTCTCTCCCTCTTTCATTCACTCTATCTCTCACTCACACACAGACAGACACATGCCCTCTCGCTATCACCCAATGTTTCATTCGCTCTCTTAAAATAAGCTCATTAAATATGTTACTTTATACATTGCATAGTTGTCTGTCACAGACAATTGTTACATTCACTCTGTTACTTTATACATGCTGTAGCAGTGTCTTGTGTGTTGAGCATACAAAACAGATGGCAAGAGAAGAGGGCTTGGTGGGGGGGGGGGGATGAGATCGAGATAAACAAGTAAACGATGATGATGATTATGATGGTAATGGTGATGACAATGATAATGATAATAACGAGGATGCTAATGTTGATGCTAATGCTGGTAATATTGATTATAATTATGTTAATTGTACTAATTGTGATGATGACGACGATGATGATGATGATGATGATTATGATGATAATGATGATGATGATGATGATGATGATGATGATGATGATGATGATGATGATGATGATGATGATGATGATAATGATGATAACAATGATGATTACAATTATTAATATAATAATGATGACGATTGCTATGGTAAGAAGAAATACAGTACGATGGAAAGATCATGCTAAATAAAATACTTAAATTTGTACATTTCTTTCTTCATTTTTTTTTTTTTTTGCGTTAGCTGATTTTTAACTCAAGCGTTGTTGCACACACGTGCTCCTACTTCAAGTGCCAGCTGACCGGTGTAGGGGTTGAACCCGCTACCGCGACATAAGCACATCGGACGTTTAAGAACTAGCAATCTTATCCATTCCGCCATCCTTACCTCCAAATTGTAGATATAATGCTGAATATTCCTGTACACATAGCTACATACTCACATATGTCATATGTACAATATGGATACATTCGTACACCAATACACACACACACACACACACACACACACACACACACACACACTATATATATATATATATATATATATATATATATATATATATATATATATATATATATAAAACGTACGCACATACAGACAGACGCACATACGTAAAAGCAGTACACACACATATATATATTAAAACACACGTATAGATGTGTTCATACACGGAGACACAGAGAAACCAACATAGCTAATTACCTATCTACCTACCTAAACGCATGCATACATACATACATACACAAACACGCAGTATGACTTTCAGACAGACACAGAAGACATTCAAAGACAGCCAGCCTGGCAGATAGAGAGGCAGACAGAGAGACAGACAGACACAGATAGACATTCACAGACTGGCAGACAGCGAGGCAGGCAGATAGGGAGACAGACAGACACAGACATACAGAGAGATAGACAAACAAACAGACATACCTTATCTGTCACGCTACTGTTTGTTTGAAACACAAGTTTACAAATTACAGTGTTTTTATTTAAATATAGATCCACGATTCTGGTGATCGAGTGAGATGGCAAAACATGACCGCCCACGCTTACCGGCATGGCACATGATGGATGGATGGATGGATAGATTAAAACATAAAGGAACTTAGACCTCATCTATTAGTTATGCGAAGGGAATTCCCAGTACCTAAACATTACTACTCGTATAAACATTTGTCAGACAGTAGTAGATTGTTTACTTCAATCGGTATTTCCGTTGTTCAAGGCAAAAGTAAACAGTGTGTAGATTATTAACGATAATAGTCTGAATTTCCGTTGCAAAAGTCTAGAGTAAGACTGAGACAGCATACTAGTCGGCAAAATAATTCAATTGTGATTTTTGGGAATCCATATTTCCATGTCTTCAAGTGGTGTGTAGAAATAAGCGTTGAATTTTGTGACAAGAAAACCCGAGGGGTGACGACGATGTCAGTGTTATATTTACCCGGATGACTTGGCTAAGTGAAATCGTCGGGACACGACCACAGACATGACGCGAGCCTCTGTCAGATGGTGACCAATGCTCGCTGAAGCTGTTTGGTATGGTACATAAGGTTGCGTAGTGGTTAGACACTTCCCTGCTGGCTCAATAATCAAGGGTTCGAACCCGCATCGGTCCGATTTTTAAAAGTACATTGGGTTCCACATGTCGACCTGGTCAAATATGAATACCAGGTAATGACTTGGGAAGTAAAGGAGACACATGTGATACTGACCACAGCAACAACTCGAGTGTCAGTTCTCTGTTAATTACAAGTCTAGCACCATATGCGCATAGGGAACAGCAGTAGTGGCTAGACGCCTGCCTGCCTGCCTGCCTGCCCGGTTGCCATGGGTTCTACCCACATTAGGGTAGATTGGAATTTCTAAAACTGACCTGGGGTCCTAGGTCCCCCCTGTATAGCACCGAATGCCGTTATGTCTTTAGAAATATGGGGCAAGCACCAAGAGCTCAAGGATCTCATAGTGTCTAAATAGGTCCTGTCCTGACCTACTTCTACACGAGCACGTTGATGATGATAACATCAGAGGCTGGAGTTTCATTGCCAAGGCGAATTCACGATGCTTGAAAAACGAAAGTCTGGCTCATGAGAATACAACCTCCAGCATGAGAATGGAGGTGGAAGCAGTAACAGCACTTATCCGATGGTTAGAGGAGACCACTGCAACACACAATGTATTCATTACGTACTCATGGATCATGCTTAGTAAGGTAGAGAAAGGAATGTTTCGTGTGGAATGGCTTTCCTTACATCAGTGGTCACAGACTGTGAGAATTGTATGGGTTTTTTGCCCTGGTCATGCGGAAGTGCGGGGGAATGAACAGGCTGATATACTGGCAGTGAATGCACCTCTTGGTGAAAGACAACCTATGGACAAGGGAAAGGTGGTCGGACGCCTGTGGGACTAAGTGGGGGAAGAGGTGGAACAGACTGAGCACCCGTGTGTGGAGAGTATGATATGGCGGGGGATCGGCAGGGGCCCAAGACGAATCTAAAATTGAGAGGGAAGACCAGGAGAACTTTCAATCAGATGATAGTTGGAATCATAAACAGCATGACTTTTCGCTGGTTGTTGAACGAGGGGACGGAGCATGTGTGGGAATGTCCTGAATGCAGGGATGTCGTTTTTTTTAAGCTCAACTGAACTCAACTCAACATCAGAGGCAACAATTGGCTCTAGCAGCGAGCCTTCAGATGTTAGGTGCTCTGTGGATTTTGCATTAGATCTTAACCTGGACGAACGAACGAACTTTATTTTCAAAGTGTTAAGAATTGGGCACACACGCCGGGTGACATTCTAAACTTCCTAAGTAGTATACAATGTTGTATTTAATACCCAAATGGGGTTTCAAACCTCAAATAAATCCTTCTATACGGGGTTATCCGGCCATCTTGTTTCGTCATATTTTACGACCACAAGTGACCTCAATATTGTGAACATGGCGGGTATTTTCTTGGGTCTGGTTGACTACTTCCGGTTGTCCTGATGACCACTTCCGGTCCATGGTTACCTCCTACCCAGGTCCCCCACTCTGTACCCAAACCGGCGCGAACCGACGCGAACCGACGCGATCCGACCGGGCGGGTGTGTGGTGCGGTGTGTGGTCATGTGGTGTAATCGAAACCCAGTCATATTGATATCGACTCCCTTCGATGAGGAGACCGAAATCCAATATGACAGAAAATTGATTTATTCCATCACTCGAGTTACTCCGAGTAGGTCAAGTAATGACCGCATGAATAAACATTCCACCATGATAGTTAATTCGGCATGTTTCCGTAGTACCCATGTATTAACATTAAGCGCTTGGTGAAAATCTGGTTTAAAAATATACTAGACACGGATACATTATTATATAAAAATTAACCCTAAAAACATAATTAAACGGCTAAATTTCTTGTGTGTTTAGTGGAGAATTGTATTGTCAATATAAAACTACTAGTCTCAATTAATTTCAGACATACCTTACTAAGATTTACATCATGATTTGGTGTGTCATATCACAACCAAAGCTATACCTCGTACTATAGTTGTGTCTGTCTATTAATACTACAGTCAAGTTGTAATGGATTGCATTTACAGGACGTCGCAGTCAGCCCCAGCATTCATGCTTCTTGGGCAAGGTTGCCGTTGTCTTTCTGAACGACCGGCAACCATGATCTTCTGCACTGTCTGTTATCAGGATTACCATCAGCATCATCACCCACCACCACCAACAAAAATCATCATCATCATCATCATCATCATCATCATCATCATCATCATCATCATCATCATCATCAGCTCATCATCACCATCAGCTCACATCATCATCAGCATCATCTGAGGGTGACCGACTGGGTGATTCATCACGGGGCTATGTCGGCGGAGTGAACGTGTTCAGACATGTCTTTGAGGAAAACTGGACGATGACTCAGAGTGTACTGACAGCATAACAATACAGTCGAGACCCTTGGGTAATGCTCACAGCCGTTCAAAATATGGCGCTCTTGTAGAAACGTGAGCTGATCCCTATACGCAGGATCGGCGCTCACTTAAATAACATCTACCTACGAGCTCTAAGTCCAGCTAGCTGCCCTTGAGGCCTAATTATCCAAATCCTCAGTTTAACTGATTAAATAAAAGTCTAGGTATCCGCACCCGGTCTTTCTACTGTTGTGTTGTCTTTAATACATTCCTCTCCGGACTCCCAGCTGCTTCATCACGAAATTACCGACTCCAGGTGTCACCTTCACACGGAGCCTTTTATAAACACATCCTTTCGAATCCACGAATTCACAGCGTCTCCCGTTGCGGTCCAATGACGTTGTTTTCCTTTCCTTGGTTTCTCATATTTGTCGTCCAGTTTTGTGACTGTCTGGGAAAATCCAGTAAGGTCTCTTCTTTATACTTGATGGCGCGTGTTCCGTTATGTGGCACAGACTGTAGCTCACAGTGACTACAACGCAAGTAATACTGCGACCTCTACGCTATCTATTTCATCATGGCTAGAGGTCATGTGGCGAGCATGACCCGCATTCCCCAACCCAGCTCAAACATACAACAGGTCAACGAGAGGATAGTAGAACGCCTTGTCGCGCCATACGAACAGCCACGTCAGCTTAATCTGAACCGCTTGACCTAAGAAACTGGCTAAAACCGGTTTTACGCGTGGATCAAAAACTAGTATATAAACCCGAGGCTGGTAACACTCAAGTAGTGTGATCAGAAGATGACTACAGACCTCAAGACTGTGCCTGCTAACTGGGTCTACATAACTCGTAGTGGTGAGACATTAGACCAGTGGGCGGTGGTGATAAGGCCGTGTATGTCTCATCCTACAGAGGAACGACGACGTTATACATCCGAAGATTTTACGGTGAAGCCGACCAGAAATTCCCCACTAAGACGGGTATGACACTTACTCGACAAGAATATGAACAGATGAACGCCATGCATCTCGAGATCCTAGCTGACTTTGACAGACTCATCCAAGTTAACCAAGCCAGTAACGAAATCAAACAAGGTACTACCAGAGACAACCAAGTCAGTAACCAAAACAGTAAAGTCAGTGCTCATATCAAACAACGCACTACCAGAAGCCATCAAGTCCAAAACACTCAAGACAGTACTCAAGTCAAACAGGGTACTAAACGTAGCCATCAAGTAGACGCGTACTATACCACCAGTTATCAACCCAGCTACAGGCAGATGTGTGATGACCCCAGCAACCAGATATGTGAAGAGCCCAATAGCCAGATGTTTGATGTACCAGACACGCAGATGATTGATGGCCCTGTTGTCTACAATACTCAGATGTCAGCCCACAAATCAGGAGACCAGCCTTATGACTACATGCCAAGTGACATATACATACCAGGCTACCAGCTGGAAAAGCAGCCTACTCAGACAATGGTGTGAAGAAACCCAGAAACAACATACAATGTGTATAGCTCTGTATGTGAAGATAAAATGCTGTGATGATACTATGTATACCAGCTCATAGCACATCATCCATTTCGTGTAATGACATTACGATTTTTTTAAAATTCTTGTAAAATGTACTGAAACACTGTAAAATGCACTGAAATACTGTAAAATAAACAGGTATATAGATTGTAATTACGGCTTGGTTGTTGAATATTTAGTGTTTACGGTGTATATAGTTGTCATGCGATGAGAGAATGAAGGGCAAAAATCTCAATCAAGTAATAAAATTTGTTAGCCAAATGGGAAAAATTTTGGCTACATTTCAACCAGACTTATAAAAAAGCTCACCCAAACTCATGAAACGTAGGAAACTTTGTTAACCAAATGTGAAAAGTTTTGGTCACATTTCATCCAAACTTATTAATAGCTCAGTCAAACTTATGAAAAAAAGGAATATTTGTTAATCAAAGGTGAAAATTTGGTCAAATTTCATACAAACTTATGAAAAGTAGGACAATTTGGTAACCAAAGGTGAAAAGTTTGGTCAAAGTTCAACCACAAGCATCAACAAGTAGGAAAATTTGTTAACGAAAGTGAAAAGGTTAGCCAAAGTTCAAACAAACTCATAAAAAGTAGGAAACTTTGTTAACCAAAGGGCAAAAATCTTGGCCATGTAATAAAATTTGTTAGCCAGCGGGTGAAAATTTTGGCTACATTTCAACCAGAATTATAAAAAAGCTCACCCAATCTTATGAAAAGTAGGAAAATTCGTTAACCAAATGTGAAAAGGTTAGCCGAATTTCAAACCAAACTTATTTTTTAAAAAATCTCAGTCAAACATATTAAAAGTAGGAAAATTTGTTAACCAAACGTGAAAAGTTTGGCCAACTGTCACCCAAACTTATGAAAAGTTGGAAATTGTGTTGTCCAGATGTGAAAAGTTTGACCACATTTCACCCGAACTTATGAAAAGTGGGAGATTTTGTTGTCCAGATGTGAAAAGTGTGACCAAATTTTACCCACACTTATGAAAAGTAGGAAACTTTGTTAACCAAATGGTAAAAACCTTGGCCAAGTAAGAAAATGTGTTAACCAAAGGTGAAAATTTTAGACAAGTTTGACCAAATTTCAAACAAAACTCATAAAAAAGTTGGAAACTTTGTTAACCAAATGTGAAAAGTTTGACCAAAGTTCATCGAAACTTATAAGATATTCACCTGTCCCCTATGCAAACAACAGCTGTATTTCAGAAAATTAAACGTATATTATGTAATAAGTCACTATAATTGAAGGATAAAAAATAAAATTTCAACAATTAAATTGTACAAAACATTAACAATTAAATTTCTCTTTATGTTTCCAACTTGAATGTTTCATGTAGAAATTTAATTGTCGCTGCAGAACTCGAGTCTGACGACACACTTACCTAGACCAAGCATATTTATTACACGACGCGGATTTTCAGTGGTTGTGGTGGAAATTCCCAATATTTCTAATGAGTCTAATAGGTTTAATGTTTATTTCCCATCTACTGCGACACTATTGTTAAAGTTATCTCTCTTCAGACAGGCGATAGACCTGACTAAGAAAGATACCATGGACGTCTGGTTGGTCGAACGTCGGAACACACGTGTTCCTTCATTATTTGGAAGTGGACAGGTTCGTAACTCAGTATTACCACACTATATAGCTTTCAATTTGTATTTTGCCTATGTATTATGCTCTAGTCAGTCAGTCGGTCGGTCGGTCGGTCGGTCGGTCGGTCGGTCGGTCGGTCGGTCGGTCGGTCGGTCAATCGGTGGGTGGGTGGGTGGGTGGGTGGGTCGGTCGGTCGGTCGGTCGGTCGGTGGGTGGGTGGGTGGGTGGGTCGGTCGGTCGGTCGGTCGGGCGGGCGGCGGGCGGGCGGGCGTGCGGGCGGTTAGCTAGTCAGCTAGTTAGTTAGTCAGTTAGCTAGTTATTTAGTTAGTTGGTTAGTTAGTTAGTTAGTTGGTTGGTTGGTTAGTTAGTTAGTTAATTAGTTAGTTAGTTAGTTAGTTAGTTAGTTAGTTAGTTAGTTAGTTAGTTAGTTAGTTAGTTAGTTAGTTAGTTAGGTAGTCGCGGTTCTAACTTCTCGGCAACGGATCGTCCACATTATGCTCCGTTCCTGTGCCAGTGAATATCACACAAAATGCTCCTCACTGCCCTATTTGAAAAGTGAAAATGACAGGAGTCTCGACAAGCCAACAGCCCGCACAGGTACATTGTTCATAATGCCGCCGCCAGAATGCCAACACAAAAGTCCTCCACGAAAGATACAGTTCATCGTCGATGGAAGCGGCAGTCACTAGAACAACTTCATTGACCCGGATGGTATCCCATATATCTCGGTCTCTTTCTGCCTAAAGCGGAAAGACAGAAAAACCAATGACCAAGTTCTACAAGAAACAAACGAAAATCGTACACTAATTACCCCGGGAAGGTTAACCAGGTCAACAAATGCCCGCAGAAGTCGGATGTGTCGGCCTAACGGCGCAAGAACGCAGCTCTGCTGTAAACAGGCACAACGCAATCCGGTCCGGAAAAAAAAATCCGTATGAACGAAGAAGAAGTACAATGATTAGAGAAATTAGATGTAGACAGTCAAATTGTTTTGGTCACGTTATGAGAAGAAATAAATTGAAGAACTTGATAACAACTGGCAAGATCAAGGGGACGAGAACAAGGGTAAATCTGAGAAGTAAATACCTGGATAGCTTGGCCACGTGGCATGGTCGAGACAGGAATACTGAGCTGATCCACGACTCTGCTGATCGAGTGAGATGGCAAAACATGATCACCCACGAATACCGGTATGGCACATGATGATGATGGATATATGTTATTATTTGCAAAAGATGTAAAGCGAAATATACTGGACAGACTGTCGACCGCTTTAAGCAACACCTTAGCGATATTTGTCAACACTCCAACAAACTGTTCTCTAACCATTTCAGTTATTCTGATTACAATGGCGTCCACGATGAATGGGTCATATCATTAAAGTCAGGTTTACTCTAACAATTTGTCGGCTCCGTCGCGAAGAAGTTGCGGGCGCAGTTCATAATCCCGCATACCCTCGATCGAAACACAACTGCATGCGATTTGGCAGCAGACCGCATTGCGTTTGTTTTTTTAACGAAAGGATATGGGTGTCTGTCGTTCAGAAAGCATTGACAAACTACTGAACGTAAACTTGCCTAGAGCTCACAACAGCGAAATAATGCTGGTGTTGACTGCGACGTCTTGTAAAGAACATGAAACTAACCTTTTTTAATACTTAAGTTTAATTAGGCTAAAAATGGAAAGTCCGTTAACTCTTTAGGATGCATCCATCCAGGGGGAAGAAATACGGTTATATATACCGATGTATAACTCTGCTGACTTCCCTTTATATTTCCATATAAAACTGCCCTTCACATTTTCTTATGTATTATCACTTTTCACAACGGAACTTCTGCGCAGCATTTGTAGAAAATGAGCATGTGCAGTGGCCTAACAACGTTTCTTACTTTAATTTGTCTGTTTACGTCTTAATTGTGAATTAAATGTTCTAATTTCATGTTTTTCTTTAGATCTGTTTGTCTTGTTCCAATGAAGATCACTAAGATCGAAGCGTCAAGTGGCTGTGTTGTGGTGTAACTTACTTTTAAGTTGTTATTATCATTGTTATTTTTTACACTGATCTCCGTTTACTTGATTTGCGTCCATTGAAGTTATGTACACTGTGTCTGTGTTTGTTATCCCTAAAATTTTCGTAGGTGTCACTGTTTTCATGTTGTCTAGATCAGTGGTTCTCAACCGGTAAGGAAATCCCCCCTCCTCCCTCCTTTACACTCCCCGGCAGGGGGGAATTTGAGGGTTTCCATAAGGGGGGGGGGGGGGGAGTTAAGATTATTTCAACATTGCGTTAATACAAGAACCAATTACTTGATATTGTTTTTCCCTTCATACTTTACGGTTCTGTACTTCTCGCCCTCCTGAAATTTGTTTTATAACGTAAGTAGATCCGCAAATCACGTTTTATGTAGACGTCTAGGCTTGGTCTAGTATGTGTTATTAAATTTAGCATCCATTTTTACGTATACTGTATAAAAAGGGTGGGGGAGGATTTATAGGGAGGAAATACGAAAAGGGGGGGGGGGGGTTGACGTTCTGAACATATGGTGAAGGGGTGCATGGGCCAAAAAAGGTTCAGAACCACTGGTCTAGACAGATAGCAGAGAAGAACAGATAGTCGTTAGTCAGGCCTTAGTCAGATATCACTGAGCTACCGTATGACAGTTTAAGGTACTACCTGCTTACTGTTAGCGCCGAATGTTGGGCGGCGCTCACAAAACCCGACACCCCAAATTGTGCAAACGGCTTCGAGCGGAGGAGTGAAATTGGGAGGGTACAATCCTTACATAGTGCGAGGAAATGCAACCTAAAGACTAAACATCAAGGCAAGGCAGGTCAGGCCCTAAGCCTTGGTCTGCAACTGGTCTAGGATAGAAGCTCCAACAGGCGGACAGTTAGAGTAATGCTTTGCTGATGCGGCAGCTTCTGCAGCTAGTCTTGTTCCAGATGTATTGGTGTTACCTTTCCTTTGGAGTAAACTAGGCAGGTCGAGACAGGGATCATGCTGCATGGGCAACACATGGTCTCTAAATTCAGACCAGGCTTTGTGCTAGGGAGAGCTATAACTCCATTTTACAAACCGTCGTCTGTCAAGACGGCAAGATGCCAGTCAGTCAGTCAGTCAGTCAGTCAGTCAGTCAGTCAGTCAGTCAGTCAGTCAGTCAGTCAGTCAGTCTATCAGTCAGTCAGAGAAGAACATCAAGCACACATCTGGATATGAGTCGAGTGTCTCGGGTGTTACATTATCTCTCTTAGACTCTGACGTCATCATCATCATCATCAAGTGCCGTGCCGGCTGGCGTAGGCGTTCATGGCTCTCCATAGATCTCGGTCTTTGGTTTTCTGGATCAACTCTGCTGCTGATATTCCTCCATGCCACCGTCTCAATCCATCCAGCACCACTTCTCTTGGTCTACCTCTGCCTCTCTTCCCCTCGATATTTCCAGTTGTTACGATGTTCTCCAATGCCTCTCTTCTCATCACATGACCGAGGAAAGCTGTTTGTCTCTGTCTTATTGTTGTATATAATGTTCTAGTTTCATTAGCCTGTTTCAGGCAGTCGTCGTTAGTTACTCTGGCAGTCCAAGGAATTCGCAACATTCGTCTCAGGAACCACATCTCTGTTGCTTCTAATTTCTTCTTAATTTGTTCATTTACATTCCAAGATTCACTGCCATACAGCAAAACTGGTTCTACATAGCATTTCAGCACTCTCTTTCTTACATTCAGTGATAGTGACTTATTGCATAAGATACTCTTCATTTTCTGAAATGCGGCTTTTGCCTGCCCTATTCTGCTCCTAATCTCTGTTGTACATCTTCCATCTGATGTTATAAATGCCCCTAGGTATCTAAAATTATCAACTTGGTTAAGGATTTTCCCTTCTATTTCTATGTCACATTTTGGTGTCACCATTTTCTTTGATATTACCATTGTTACTGTTTTCTTGATATTCAAGGAGAGTCCTTTCCTTGCACTCTCTGTTACTACAACGTCTAATAATTGTTGTAGGTCTGTTGAATTATCCGCCACCAATACTGTGTCATCTGCATAGCGTATATTATTTATATTATAACCTCCAACTAGTATTCCTGGCATCTCTTTGATCTCTCTCATTATTACTTCGCTATACAGGGAGAAAAGATCTGGTGACAAGACACACCCTTGTCGTACTCCTAGCTTTATCTGTTCGTAACTACCCTCTTTATTTCCCATTTTAATTGCTGCTACTTGGTTCCAGTAAATATTCTTTATTATTCTTAAATCTTTTCCATCAGTGTTGATATCTTCCAACATTTTAATCAGTTCATCATGTTTTACTTTATCAAATGCCTTAGTATAATCTATGAAGCACAAATATATGTCTCTCTGTTTCTCTATTGACCTTTCTATTAGTGTCCGTAATGTATAAATTGCATTGTTTGTGCCCTTTCCTTCCACAAATCCATACTGTTCTTCACTAATTTCCATTTTTATTTTCTTTTTGGTTCTTCTCATTATGATTCTGAGTAGAAGCTTAGTGATATGGTTTATAAGGTTAATTGTACGAAAATCTTCACAATCAATTGCTCCTGGTCTTTTTGGTATAGCTATAAATACAGATTTCAGCATATCACTGGGTAAATATCCACTGCTGTAAATATCATTCAACATTTTGGTTAATATATCTACTCCAAATTCTCCCAATACTTCTAATTCTTCTATTGTGATTTCATCTGGCCCAGCTGTTTTTCCTTTCTTCATACGTTTCATAGCGTCAGCGACTTCTTCTTTCAGAATAGGTGGACCTTCTAAGTTACTATCTTCTGTTAATTCTTCCCTTTCTCCTTCATATAATTCTCTTATATACTCATTCCACCTCTTCATTATAGCATCTTCCTCTAATATTATCTTTCCTGTTTTTGATTTCAAACACCCTGTATTTATTCTTATTTTTCTTCCTGTAAGCTCACTGATTTGTCTGTGCATATTTTTTGTATCTTTAATGGAATTTAATTCAATTTTTTTGCATTGCTCGTTTAACCAACTTTCTTTAGCCTTCCCACATTTATCTTTTATTTCTTTATTTATCTTAGCGTATTCTTGTTTGTCATTTTTACTCTGTTTTCTTTTGTCCATCAGTTTTAAGATATCTTCATTCATCCATTTTTTCTTAGCTATTTTGCCTCTCTCCGGTAATACTTCTTTGCTAGTTTGATGAATGGAGTCCCTTAACATTTCCCATTGTTCATCTATACTCTGTATTTTAGTTATTGCATTGTACCTATTTTTCACAGTCACTCTGTATTGTTCTTGCATTTCTTTATCTATTTTCAGAACCTCTTTATTAAGTCTCATGTTCTTAACCATTTTTTTCCCTCTCTTTAATCTTACTTTTATTTGTCCACATAGTGGTACATGATCACTATTACAGTCAGCAACAGGCATTGTCTTTACATTAATTAAAGCATTTCTAAATCTTTTATTAATTAGTATGTAGTCAATTTGGTTGCGTATTTTCTTATCAGGGCTTATCCATGTGTACAGTCGTCTTTTATGGTGTTTAAACCATGTGTTTCCAATTATCATATCATTGATATTTGCCCATTCTATTAGCTTTTCCCCTCTTTCATTTCTTGTACCTAAACCATAATTCCCCACTACATCCTCCATTTTTCCCTTTCCTACTTTTGCATTAAAATCACCAAGTATTATTTTTATTTCTTGTGATCCAATTTGAGCCATCGCCATTTCTATTTCGTCGTAAAAGTGTTGTATTTCTTCATCACTACTGCTTGCTGTTGGTGCATATACTTGTATAATATTTATGTCTATTGGTTTGCCTTTGATTTTTACCATAATAACTCTATCTGAAATACACCAGTATCCATTAATTGACTTGGCTGTTTTTTCGTCTAATATTATTCCTACACCTTTTTCATGTGTATCCCCTCCAGAATAAATTATTGTGTGATTGTCAGCTATAATTTTGCCCGATCCCTTCCATCTCATCTCACTAACGCCTAGTATATTCATTTTCATGCTATCCATCTCTCTTAGAACATTGGTCAACTTTCCTAGCTCATTTAATGTCCTAACATTCCATGTTCCTACTCTAAATTTATTTATTTTAGTTAAGATTTTGCCATCAGTAGCTGGATGACGGTCTGGTGTCACCTGTGGCTCATGACTGTCCCTACCGGACGAGGATGTCCTAAGACAGCCATTAACGTCCTTCACTAACTTTGATATATGTTTTGCCATGAAGTCTTGGGAAGATAATGTGGTGGTTTCCCCTTGCTTTCCACATTCATATGGTGGTCTTTTTACCTCTGCCTTTGACAGCCATTTCCAACTGTAAGGACAAGTGAGTGCCCTGCTCTGCTCAGCTGCAGAGTTGTCCACTTATTCCGGTGGATACTCGGTCCCAGAGCTGTGTTAGCCACACCGTAGTGTGTTTCCATCCTCTACCGCGGGGAGGTGCAGTTGGGATTTTCCCTTCATAAAGTTATGGTCGCTGACCAAAACTCTCCAGTACTTTTAGAGGATGACTCTGACGTCATCGGGTGGAAATTTGCTCAAGAGCCATTTATCAGCATTAAGTGCCTTTGACGACTGGCCTGGGCGATCATGGTTCTCTACATCCTGCCAGCTCCAAAAGCATGTAACAGTTCGTGCGCTGACACCTGTCCGTGGCATGACTCAAGACTGTCAAAGATCTTTTCTTGTTGACTTCCCCTACTTTTCTTTGATCTTCCTTAGGTATTTATCATGCCCATGGTAAACATTGCCTTAGTGAGTTATGGATTACTGATAATTTTTCATGTCTATTAATGCTTATTGTTCTTTTGTAGTCTAAGATTAGCTTCATAAGTGATGTTTGAATGAAAAAAATTATGAGAGGAATTAGAGAAGAAGGGCAGAATGTCAGACGGACAAGCGTGCCCAATTCTTAACCCTATGAGAATAAAAACTGTTCGTTCGTTCGTTCGTTCAACAAATATGTCCAGTTGTCACAACATGTTGCAAAATTTCTCTTCTTATAATGTGGCCAAACATTGATGGCTGCTCTTTCTGAAGTTCGTGATAAGATGCCTTTTTTTTCCTTAGCCTCTTTCAAAACTTGTAAATTTCTCATTTTGGCTGTACAAGAAATGTGCAGCTTTCTTCTTTAAATCACATCGCTAAATCGTGAAGGGATTGTTTCGTCTACTATTATCTAGGATTCATAGTCATATGTTACAACATATGCTTTGGAAGATACCAGAATTCTTTTCTAACCTTCAAGATCCATTAGTTTCTAATAATATAACACGCCCGTGTGACCTCTTGGGTAGTGTCATCAGATACCCAACCTTCTCTGAAAGTGACGCAACCGTATAGGTCCGGTGTGCAAGCTGCGCGGTTTAACAATTCCAAGGCAGTGAGAAATAAATTGGCAAATTCGTTAGGAAAGAAAGGCCACCCACCGCTGGGTGGAGCCCCGGTGTTAATTCTATCCAAGGGATGTCAACTGTACACAAGTGAGTGCCGAAGTAGGACATATTGTGTGCTGGAGAGGTGCATAAGTTCATGTCACATATTCCCCTTGACAGGGGACAGAAAAAGGACAAGAGGAATAACCCTTTGTAAATAAAATGAATAAATACACTAGTGACAAATATTATTTATTTTGGCATTGTCAAAATTGACATTGTATACAATGTATTGTGACTAAACATGGAAGGACAATACATTAAACACACAGACAGATATACTAAAGGTAAACAGACAGGCAGGCAGACAGGCAGGCAGGTAGGCAGTGAAGCAGGCAAACAGACAAAGAGGCGGGCAGGTATTCAGGAAAACAGGTAGGTAGTAAGGCATGTATGCCGGCAGGTGGAAAGCAGGCATAATTCCGACCGACTTTCAGGCAGAAAGACAAATAAATAGATAAGTAGGTATGTACTTGGGCAGGTGAATAGGTAAGTAAGTAGGTCGGCAGCGTAGTGGATAAATGATGTATGGATAGATAGATGAATTGATGGGTAAATGGATATTATGGTAGATGAATGGTGAACTGATCGATTAGTAGGATCTATGGTTGCTTGCATGTATGGATATATGAATTGGTGGTTAAATGGATATTATTATAAATGAATGGATGAATTGATGGATTTCATAATTGGATGTATGGTGGTTACGTGGAAAGATGAGTCGGAGGGTGGTTGGGTTCATGGATGTGTGAATGGTGGTTGGATTGATAGAATGGATGGATAACAGGTTTGTTGGATGAATGGATTGACGAGTGCAAAAGTGGGTATTTGAATGAATAGTTGCTTGGATGTATGGATGTATGCATGGATGTATGTATGGATATATGTATGTATGCATGGATGGATGGATGGATGGATGGATGGATGGATGGATGGACGGATGGATGGATGGATGGATGGATGGACGGACGAATGAATGAATGGATGGATGGATGGATAGTTGGTTGGTTTGATGAATGGCTGCACCAGTGGATGGCTAAATGTATATTTGTTTGAATGGATGGATGGATAGTTGGCTGGACTGACAGAAACTAACAAACCATGTATGGGTGAAGACTGCATGGTACATTAATATTACATATCTACATTCAACAAACATAGTGGGTTCATATAGTTGTGTGTTGTGACTGTCAGGTTCCATTTGGAATAGACACAGATATTGCCTCCGTGCTGTATCTGGAATTCTTTAGCTATGTTACTAGATCTAGCATCCATAATGGCAATATTCATGCGAGCTGAAAACATTGTAGCCAATTTAGCTCTGAAGTTGTGAACTCAAGATATTATATCGTGTCTAATGTCAATCACATTGCCAATTGATATTCATTGCATCATCGAAATTGCTTTCATCCTTTTAAATCAATTTATGTTTCCAAATAAACAGAGCTGTATCGTGTTGTCATCAAGCCGTATGTTGATCGACGCCAATGGTGCTACTGTTGCATTGATAGTTGTCAATTCCGCTGTGGTTATGTGAGTGGCCAAACCAATAGCCAAACCCATCGTTCCATTGGCCAAAGACGTACACTGGGGCACCACTACTTCCATCAGACGTGACAGCGTCATAGGAGTAAGTGCACCAGTCTTGATCCTCTCTGACCTCCTTTGCGAAATCCTTGACTTTGGCTTTGCCAACACTAACACTTTTGGGCCCACCATATGGATGCGATACTACCACAACATAGAGATTGTCGTTTGCGGTTTGGTGCTTCTCTTTCAGTTGTCGGCCAAGATTCCAGTATTGCTTGAGCTTGTCCTCTAGATTTCTGAGCAAGTCGGCGTCGTGTGTGACACAAACAAGGCCACACCAATCTCCAGCGACATCCCGAGAATGTGACTCTAGTCCATGGATGATCTTCTCCTGATCCCCACTCTCATCACTATCATAGAACAACCGGGCTTGACATTTGGCGGCATCTGCTTCCTCCTTGAGCACGTGCAAAGCCGTTGTCAAGGTAACTTTCCCCCACTGCGTTTCTCCAGGACCTTCACTAGCTTTAAATTGTTCACAAGGGCACGGCTTATCTTTATCTGTGACAGTTTCGATTTTTTTAACAAAGCCGGTCCCACAGCGCGTACCTTCGTCAACTTCGACTTCTATCATAGCCGTCAGGACGGATATGCAGCGGATGAATTCATCAAACATGCTCTTTTCTTCAACTGAACGATGCGACAGACTCTGAGGGAGCATCCAAGTATCACTGGCTTTGATAAAGTGTTGGTGGTTCTCTTTCTGGTCGCATTTATCGGATGCTGTCTCCGACATTTTCGCCACTTTGAAGAATCTGCACTTGGTAATGAACTGCAATAAGTAAACAGATATCGGATATTGAATTGTCTATTTAGACACTGGTGTATTTAAAATACATGTCCTTGGCAGGACGTCGCGATGGACCCCAACTCGAGGTTTATTTTCTAGGCAATTTTATGTTTAGTAGATTGCCATTACTTTCTGAACGAGAAATCCAAACCAACGACTTCCCGGGTCTTAGAGTCTCTTTCTAAACAAGCATGACCTGGTACACATATGATTATGTAAAACAAACCAATATAGAACCAGGATGTGTACACGACGATTATGGTGAATGCGGGTGGGGAACCTTTGTTTTCTGCTAAAGGACATTGGATATTTGTAATATAATTCCTGGAAATACAAAATTAGTCTGTTATCTGTTGTCAAGCGTGTACTTAACCCACCTCTAATGGCTACTTCTCTTTGGTGAATGGTCATAGTCTAAGTGTTGTGGAAAAATTTACCTATCTTGGCAGCATTGTGTCACAAGCTGCCACAATTGATGACGAAGTGAATGCAAGAATCTCCAAGGCCAGTGCGGCCTTTGGCAGACTGTACAAGAATGTATGGGACAGAACTGGAATAAGCCTGCAAACAAAGCTGAAAGTCTACAAAGCAGTTGTATTATCTACACTCCTGTAAGCTTGTGAAACCTGGACTGTTTATCAGCGACACGCTAGGAAATTAAACCACTTCCACACAGTCTGTCTTAGGAATTTAGTGAAGATTAAATGGCAAGACAAGATCCCAGACACTGAAGTCCTAGAAAGAGCGTCCTTGCCCAGTATCCACATTCTACTAATGAAGAATCAGATTCGCTGGGCTGGTCACTTAACTCGCATGCCAGATCACAGGCTCCCTAAACGAATTTTTTTACTGCAAGCTTCGTTGTGGTAAACGCTCTCAAGGCTGCCAGAGGAAACGCTTTAAAGACATTCTGAAAATCTCACTGAATGCTTTTGAAATTCATGACGCCTGGGAGAGCCAGAGACCGAAATTCGTGGCGTGCATCATTACACAAGGGTGCAGTCACTTGTGAGGCAACCAGGACTGCAAGAGCTGTGAAGAAAAGACAGAACAGAAAAACCACTGCAGGAAATCCTTCTCCAGAAACGTCAAGTATTCTTTGTCCACATTGTCAAAGAACATTTCGAGCCAAAATAGGCCTTATCAGCCATCTTAGAACTCACGGCTCCATACTTTCAATACCCCACTGGATGAAATGAATGGTCATCATCATTCTTGATGGACAAACAACACTTTGGTGAAGCGAACGCTAGCTGATATTTATGCTGCTGCTACAAGATTTATTGATGATTGTTTAATAAGCTGCTAGATTTCTTGAACTGATTGTTTAAAAAAAGTCTGCTAGAATTCTTGAATTGACGATTGTTTAAAAAGCTGTTAGATTTCATTAGTTTCGAGTGCCGTGTGGAGTCGGTGATCATGTCTGTCCACAGCCTTCTGTCTTGTGTACTGCCAATCTTCATATAGTCCATGCCGTGTGGAGTTGGCGATCATGTCTGTCCACAGCCTTCTGTCTTGTGTACTGCCAATCTTCATATAGCTCATACCGTTCTGTCTCGTGTACTACCTAGCTTTCTTGATACTGATGGTCCCCAATGTAATGGCATCAAACTTTCTAGCATCATTTCTCTTGGTCTTCCCCAGCCTCCTCCTCCCAACCCCCTACGACTTTCCATGTGTCACATACTTCAGTTTCCCCCTTCTGATGACATGCCTAAAGAATGTCTACTGTCATCTTCTGAATGTCGTAAACACTTCTTTTTGTGAGTTAACATGTTTCGAGATATCTTCATTACCAAATTACTATCCCTCCAAGGAGTTCACACCATTCATCTATAAAATCACATCTCTGCAGCTTCCACATAATCCCTCACTTGTCTTCTAAATGTACATGATTCGCTTCCTTACATCAGGATTGTCTCACTATAGCTATTGGGAATCTCCGTGACGAAGTGATCAAGCCGTCTGACTCGGGTTCCGTAGGTTGTGGGTTCGATTCCGGACAGTGTCCTTCGGTTTAAGAGTGCATTTTCGGATTTTCGGAGACTCCTAGGGGTTGTCGCTGGAGCTACGGAGTTCGTGCTTTGTGCGATACTGTCAGCGCTGCGGACAGAGACTAGCCATTTGGGAGAAAACCCCGGTGCAATGAAGTCGACGCTGTCGACTGTTAAGCCACCTTTTTAAAGCGACTATAGCTATTAAGAACTCTTTTCACCTTGACTGACAAAGAAACATGGCAAAGATTATTTATTCTTCATCTTTTGAAATGTTACGTTTGTCTGGGCTATTCTACACTTAAGTTCCCGTATACATCTTAAATCTGATGTTATTAAAGCACACAATATTTAAATACACTGATTAGTATATTTATTTACTGTACCTGGTAAGATGATGTTGTAGTTGTGGGACTGTAATGTCTGTTTTAAAGCTGGTAGCATCCACATTTTATAGTCTTATATTTCTATGCAGAAATTTAGGCTGACTACAACCAACCACCAAGAATATTACAATACCGGGATTTCCAATGATGTGGAAATTCCCGATAAGTTTCTTCTCAGGTTTGATGTTCATTTCCCACCTACTGCAACACTTTTTTCAGTCATCTCTCTTCAGACAGACGATAGACCTGACTAAGGAAGACACAATGGACACCAGGTTGGTCGAACGTCGAAGCACACTTGTTCCTTCGTTATTTAGAAAGGGACAGGTTCAGAACCCAGTATGGCCACACTCTAGCTGTCAGAATCTCACTCGCCCTGACATTAGAATAACTTTCAATATGTATTTTGTCCAGTGTGTTATGCTCTATTCTCATCTTCTTTACCTATACTTCTGTGAGTGTCAGTCAGTACCTGTGGGTGTAATTCCCGTGCTGCCAGAGTGACACCGAGTTGCCTAGAGACATTTTGGTTTTATTTTAAAGCGTTTTACCGCAGTGACGTCTTTGTCTCCCAATATTGAAATCAGAGAAAGTGCAATAGCAAGGAAAAACATCCTTCTGTAGCAAACTACTTACTGTACGTCTAATGTTCGCTTGACACATGACGTGACTGTATGAACTAGATCTGTCACAGACAGTTATTACATTAACTCTGTTACTTTATACATTGTATAGTTGTGTGTCATTTTGAACTCAAGCGTAGTTCCACACAGGCTCTGCTACTTTCTAATGCACTGGACTGAATGTTGTGTGTGGATTAACCTTCCTTATTACCAGTGTCCCTGGCCATCAGGCGAACCCATTCCGACTTCTGAGGCACTTGTAATTTATGCCACTAAGTAAAGGACGAGAAGTCTACATTTTAGTATACATGACCAGTGTAGCATTTGAACCTGCTACCTCGGCATCAGCACACCGGATGTTTAGGAACAAGCGCTCTTATCCATTCAGCCTTGCTGACCTCTAGTTTCTGGATATAATGCTGAATATTCCTCTACACATCGCTACATACTCGTATACATCATAATATGTACTATATTCCTGTACACATCGCTACATACTCGTATACATCATAATATGTACAATATTGCTGTACACATCGCTACATACTCGTATACATCATACTATGTACAATATTCCTGTACACATCGCTACATACTCGTATACATCATAATATGTACAATATTCCTGTACACATCGCTACATACTCGTATACATCATAATATGTACAATATTGCTGTACACATCGCTACATACTCGTATACATCATAATATGTACAATATTGCTGTACACATCGCTACATACTCGTATACATCATAATATGTACAATATTGCTGTACACATCGCTACATACTCGTATACATCATACTATGTACAATATTCCTGTACACATCGCTACATACTCGTATACATCATAATATGTACAATATTGCTGTACACATCGCTACATACTCGTATACATCATAATATGTACAATATTCCTGTACACATCGCTACATACTCGTATACATCATAATATGTACAATATTGCTGTACACATCGCTACATACTCGTATACATCATAATATGTACAATATTGCTGTACACATCGCTACATACTCGTATACATCATAATATGTACAATATTGCTGTACACATCGCTACATACTCGTATACATCATAATATGTACAATATTCCTGTACACATCGCTACATACTCGTATACATCATAATATGTACAATATTCCTGTACACATCGCTACATACTCGTATACATCATAATATGTACAATATTGCTGTACACATCACTACGTACTCGTATACATCATAATATGTACAGTATGAAAACATTCGTACACCCACATACACACATTTATAAAACGTACACACATATAGACGTACACACGTACAAGCACGTACACACAAATTTATATTAAAACACATGTACAGATGTGTTCATTCACGGACACACAGAGAAACAAACATAGCTAACTACCTATCCACCTACATAAACACATGCATACATACATACATACACAACCACACAGTCTGACTTGCAGACAGACACAGACAGACATTCACTGACAGTTCGACAGGCAGACAGAGAGGCAAGACAGACAGACACAGACAGACATTCACAGACTGACAGGCAGACGACGGCGAGCCAGACAGACAGCCAGGCACAGACAGACATTCACAGACTGAGAGACAGCCAGCCAGGCAGACAGAGAGACAACGAGACAGGCAGAGCGAGAGAGAGAGAGAGAGAGAGAGAGAGAGAGAGAGAGAGAGAGAGAGAGAGAGAGAGAGAGAGAGAGAGATAAACAGACAAAGACAAACAGAGAGACGTATAAACAGGCAGACATACATTATCTGTTACGATACTGTTTGGTTGAGATACATGTTAACAAATTACAGTGCTTTTGTTTAAATATAGAGTAAAACAACAGCCACTCAAACCTCTTCAAATAGTTATACAAATGGAATTCTCGGTATCTAAACGTTTCTATAATATTACTCGGACAGTAGATTGTTTACTTCAATCGCTATTTCCTTTGTTCAAGGCCAGAGTAAACAGATCTAGATTATTCACGCTAATAACCTGAATTGCCGTTGTAATAGACTAGAGTAAGGCTGAGACAGCATAACTAGTCGCCAAAACAGTTGTGATTTCTGGGAATCTATATTTCCATAGTCCTCAAATGTAATGTAGGAATTAACTTTGTGACAAGAAAACCCGAGGGGTGACTAGAGGCTGTTAGTGTAATAATTACCCGGGTGACTTGGCTAAGTGAAATCATCGGGACTAGAACACAGACCTGACGCGATCCTATGTCAAATGACGACCAATTCTCTCTGAAGCTGTTTGGTACGGTACATAAGGCTGCGTAGTGGTTAGACACTTCCCTGCTGGCTCAATAGTCAAGGGTTCGAAACCGCATCTGTCTTGTTTTTAAAATGACCTTTGGTTCCACATGTCGACCCAGTCAAATGTCAGTAACAGGTAATCACTTGGGAAGTAAAGGCGGCACATGTGATAGTGACCACGGCAACAACTGGAGGGTCAGTTGGTCTATGAATTACAAGTCTAGCACCATATACCCACAAAGAGAAGCAGTAGTGGCTAGACGCACGCCTGCTGCCTGCCCGGTAGTCATGGCTTAGACCCACATTAGGGTGCATTTTTCTTCTGCGTTCATCCGGAGTGTTGTTATTTTTTCCCCTCTCACTGTTGTGGTTTCGTCCACATCCCAGCTGGTCAATTTAGAACGGCCAAAGACATCACTGTCAACCCTCAAGGGAAGGCAGGAGTAGACCATTGGCATTCCCGGCCATCCAAGGAGGCTTCCATAATTGCAGAGCCGACAAATAGCACTCTTGTACTGGGCTCACCCAAGAAATTGTCACGTCCTGCACATGGCTGCTTCACTTCCTCACTTCCAGTATGTTGGGCATTTCGTGCGCTACTGACCGCTCCCCGCGCAAAACAGGAACGGTCAGACTGCAGCCGACATCCACTCAGCGAGCTTTCGGTTCGGACTTTCTGCGGGTGTTTGTTGACCTGGTAACCTTCCCGGGTACTTCAAAGGACATTACACTCCCACTCGGACGTTTTAGCGGTGTGCCTGTTTTATTTGTGCTCTAAGTCCGACACATCCGACTTTAGCGGGCGTTTGTTAATCGGGTTAGCCTTCTCGGAACATTCGGGTTTGAATTTATAAAACAGACCTGGGTTCCTAGGTTCGCCCAGTCTGGTATGGGTGCCAGGAAATGTCCACTGAATGCCGTTGGGTCTGTAAACATATAGGGCTAGCACCATACGCTCAAGGATCTGATAGTGTGTAAAACGGTCCTGTCCTGACCTACTTCTACCTGATCACGCTGATGATGATAACACCGGAGGTCGGGGTTTCATTGCCAAGGTTAATGGACGATGTTTGAAAAACGAAAGTCTGGCATATGAGAATATACCCTCCAGCATGAGAATGGAGGTGGAAGCAGTAACAGCAGTTATCCGATCTTTATCTTTCTTTCTTTAATTATTTTCAAAGGGTTAAGAATTGGGCAGGCAGGCCCGTCTGACATTCTGCCCTTCTTCTCTATTTCCTCTCATACATTCTTTCATTCAACATCTCTTATGAAGCAATTCTTTGACAACAAAAGAACAATAAGCATTAAAACGCATGAAAAATAATCAATAATACATGACTCGTTGAGGCAATGTTTAACATAGGCATCATAAATACCCAAGGTGGGTGTAACGTGCCACACATAGGGGAATGTGTTTTTTTTCTTTCTGGCTAGTTGTCGTTCGAGATAATTTACCATTATCATTGTCTTTGTTGCTGTTTCCGATGGTTAGAGGAGACAGCTACGACACACTTTTTTCATTACGGACTCATGGAGCATGCTTAGTAAAGTGGAGAAAGGAATGTTTCGTGTGGAATGGCTTGCCTTTCATCAGTGGTCACAATTTATGAGAATTGTGTGCATTATTTTGCCCTGATCATCCTGGAGTGCAGAGGATGAACAGGCTAATAGGCTGGCAGGAAATGCACCTTTCTGATATATATTACCTATGGAGAATGGAGAGGTAGTCGGGCGCCTATGGGACCAGTTGGAGAAAGCGGTGTAACAGACTGATCACCCGTGTGTGGAGAGTATGATATGGCGGGGATGGGCATGGGCACTGGACGAATCACACAACTGAGATGAAAGACCAGGACAACTTTCAATCAAATGGCAGTCGAAACAATTAGCATTATGAATCTTCGCTGGCTGTTGAACGAGGGGACGGAGTGCGTGTGGGAATATCCTGAGTGCAGTGATGTCGGTTCTTAGCTCAACTCAACTCAACTCAAATATATTTAACTTAACATTAGAGGCTACAACTGGCTCTAGCAGCAAGTCTTCAAATGTTAGGTGCCTTGTGGATTTTGTTGTAGATCTTAACCTAAACAAACGAACGAACTTTATTTTCAAAGCGTTATGAATTGGGCACACGCGACTGACATTCTGCTCTTCGTATTTCTCTGCTCTCATACATTATGTGTCATTTATACATCACTTATGAGGCTAATCTTGGAAAACGACAACGACAAGGACAACAAAATGGAAAATGTGCAGCAATCTACATACATGACTCACTAAAACTAATTTTTGACATGACAATAATAATGTAGTATAACGTACCAAAGTTAGGAGAATGTTTATTGAACTATTTGTCATTATTATTATTATTATTATTGTATTATTATTATTATTATTATTATTATTATTATTATTATTATTATTATTATGAGGCATATAGTATGTGCCATATTGGTAATCCCAAATTGCGTCACAGAAAATAGATGTATATCCTAGAAGCGAAAACCGCACAGAGAAACTAAGAAACTAAGTGTCAACAGAGAGAAACGTCATTCTGACGTCACCGAACAGACTTTGTTGGAGTTTGGCATGGCAGGCTGTGCATGAAGCTATCTGGACATTCAAACTGGCGAACCAAGAAGTTTTACATGGACAAAGTGGCTGGAATTACGGTTACAGATAGAAAAGATATTGTAACACGCTCTTATGAGATGACGCTGAGAATGAATAAACTGACTGCCAAGAAAATTAATAATATTCAAAAGCGGTGAGAAATGGACCTTGAGGATAGACAGAAGGTGAATCGAAAGACATATAACGTAAGTCAGTTAAAAGGTTTGTAAGAGCTAACATTAATATTTATGTCAATAATATAGTTACCGACCGCCCTGGTAGTCCACCAGGCACGGTACACGTTGAAGAATATTTGATGATTTGCAAAGCCGATTGAGCTGTGTGAAAAATTAAACAGCGATTGATTCGATTACACTCATGTCTGCGATTCGACCTTATTTATTCTTCTGGTTTCAAAACCAAAAGCGCTATTCAAGTTAATTGATAACGAGCTACAGTTACATTGTTCACAGTTACAGTTCAAGGTATGAATGACAGCGTTTTGGCAAGTGTGGACTCATTTCCGGGAATGTCAGCTACTTTTAGCCACCAACGACTGAAAATGCACATGCCATAACATCATCACAACTCCAAAGTCGAAAACTCAAAAATATAATGTCTATGCTTGTTCGTATACTAGAGGATTACATTGTGTCTGCCACCAAGCATTCATTTAACAAGTAGGGTGTACACTTACACGTATTTGACATCAATTTTGGAACAGTTTGACACCTATATGTACATACAACGGAGAATGGACGTTATCTTTCACGAGAACGCTTCCCTCCACGAAATTGTCATCAAACTGTTTGACGTCTTAACAAGCCTACACTGTATCCTGATCATGCTTAAGGATCGTTGCACAGTACAACGCCATACATACTGAGTTTATGTATTAAGCCACTCAGCCATCTACATATATAAAGGACATTTACTGAGTGTTTGGACATTATAGATGCTATTGATTATACACTGATCTGTAAATGTATATAAACTCAGATGCCAATATGGATGTTGGACATTGTAGACTTGACCTCCATTGATGCTTCCTTCCATCATCATTCTCAAGGAAATCTGGATTTTATTGAGACGCTTATTTGGACTTTGTTCACCAGATATTTCATGAAGAAATATCTACTGTTCGACCGACATTTTTAAGCGGACGCCAGCACACTATCGGACATTATCACAGACAGGATAGGACATCATTTTAAAGACTTGACACATATGGACGTTAGCACCAGCTTACACATGAGATCATTATTAAGAATCGTTCTACATTCCACCACCATGCAGACTGAGCAGCCCAGGGATTTATCGACGTAAGGTCCACACCTTAACCAGTGACACCGGCGCTGTTTATTAAAAATTCATCCGAAACAGCGGGCGCGTTGCCACGGTGCCACATTTTAATACCGAAAGTATATATTCGGTACAGTATACTTCCTCAGGTCTGGAAGTCAGCACAGACGATTCTTACTTCTACAAGACGGATACTCATCTTTACGTACACGGACATCACGACATAGGACACTTTCACGAGTATTCAATTACATACCAATATCAAGCCACCGTTGGTATCTAACATTGTCAGATACCATACCACTTCAACGTTTTCTTGGTCTACGTATCACGACAACATAAGGACATAAGGCCAGTATAATTGTTAATGGTTATGATGATTGTTGTTTGATTGGGTGTATACAAAATATACAGATCATTTTATCGATGGCCAATTCGTCGTTTCATTGACGAAGAGGGTGGTTGGTGGGCTATTCTCGTGCTAAGTAAAAGTCATTATATAGCATAGAAATACGTTTCGTACTTACACTCGTCAGCTCGTTACGAATTTCTTTTGTGGCGATCTCACGTTTTGTCAGTACTAGTAGTGTGTTGTAGTAGTTATATACGTTAGTTACCTGTGTATCGCTAGTCAATGTTATTTTCTTTTATGAGACTAGATATGTTTCTACAGTCACACATCACTTTTTCTCGTAACTGTATTTGTCTTGTGTTATTATATTCTTAATACAGAATATATTTTTCATACTATTTTCTGTTATTTACATAGTGTAACGGTTATGACGGTATCTATTCGTATTAAGGTTGCTAATTTTCTTTTGTTATTCAGTTCTACATTATTGTTAAGTTTGAAGTTGACATTTCTATCAACATTTGTATTTTATATATCTTCTACTCTGTTTTCAACGTACTTGCATCTTGTCGATTCTTCTGCACTTCGCTATCTTATTTCAGCTACATAAGTTATATCGCAGTTAGGACAACATGTCGACACTACAAGACTTCATGAACATGGGTGAAAAGTCGGGTTTGAAACAAGCGTGGACGAAACAAGAGTTGAAAGAATTTCAGGCCCAGCAGCGGGAAGAATTAGCAGAAAAGTTAGCAGCGGAGAAAGAAAGCAAGGACAAGGAGCTTGCATTTCAGAAAGAATTAAAAGAAAAGGAATTAGCTATAGAACGAGAGAAAATAGCAACAGAAAAGAGAGATGAAGGAAAGACAACTACCTTTCGAGAAAGAGAAACATGCTGCCGAAGCTCTTTTGAAGGACAAGGAACTTGAAGGTAACTTGAAGGTTAAGACATTGGAGATGGATCGTGAATCTGAGACAGAACGAGAAAGAATGTAAGCAAAGCATAATGATCCAGTCAAGAAATACCAAGGACTCATTCGTAACTTCCAAGATGGTGATTGAGTTAGTTCCTGGATTACTAATTTTGAGGTTTTAGCAAAATTCTATAAAATTCATGAACAGGACTTATCAATCTTATTTCATCGACATTTCGCTTTAGAACCTTTAAAGGTGATTGAGTTGATTCCTGAGAATTTGAGGACCAACTACAAATACATGCGAGATAGGGTTCTTGCACATTTTAGTCTTGACGAAGCGGGTTTGCGTACACAATTTAAGACTCTTACTCCTAAGACTAACCAAACATTCCTCGACTTCGTATCAGAAACTTCCTCTAGCTTTGACAACTGGTTAAGAGCAGCAGATGTTGGTTCTGATTTCGATAAGATACATGACTTGATACTGAGAGGCAAACTTCTGTCTGCTGTACCCGAAGCTATATCTGTATTCCTCGTAGAGAATAAATGTAAGTCACTTAGTGAGATGGAATCACGTGGGGAATCTTTTTATAACGCCCACCCTGACATATTTGCTGACTGTGCATAACCAGAACTTGAGATAGGGGCTAGCGCCTGAATCCAGAATCACAAAGGTAATGGTAAGTTTAAGAAATTTTCAAATAGGAACAGAAGTCCATATCATAACTCGAATAGAGATGCCGACAGACCGAGAAAGGGGCACTTAACTCGATGTCAACATTTTAAACTGTCTCACGGGTCTTTGAAAATGTGTGAACAACATCCTGTATATGCTGCACATTTAAGAGGCATCACGGCAAAGAAAAAAAGTAAGTATGACTCCTACAAGGGGAGTGTTAAATGTTTTTCTTGTCGAGCGTAAGGGCATACCAGTAAGTCATGCGCGATGAGAAATACATGGAAAGAACCAAGTACCGCGTATGTGTTCTCCAGTAGCGATTCTGATGACATAGAGGACACACGTGCAACTATCATCCAGAATTATAGTGACAATACAGACAAGACTGAGAAATACATCCCTGTTGACGAATTTTTAGTAACCATTCATGAAGCCAATGCGACAAATATTCAGAATAGCACACTTAAAGTTCACCAAGCATGGGTGAATGGTGAACCTACTACGTGCGTTCGTGACACAGAGGCTTCAATTATTGGAGTTGACCAAAAGTTAATAAAAGAAGAAGAAAATACGCAATTGAAACAGGTTACATCAACTGTTAACAAACACAGTGTAACACAAATTAGAGACAACATAACAGTACAAAAAGGTTTACAACCATACTACTCACAAGGTAAACACATTCAAACACAGGAAAGTGAATTCTCCATTAAATAAATTTAATTCTGTGAGTGTAAGTAAAAAACAAAAGCAAACAACCAGGCAACCTCAAACGTCGACAAATGACACTATTCAAAAACATCATAAAAAGAGAACAAAGGTTACACACAATAGTAACAAACAATATATACGGTCCATTATACAATGGCTGTGGGTTGTTATAACCATATTTGGTTCTCAGATCATGACCTTAGTTAAATCAACTTTTTTCACATGTTGAATGCGTCATTACAAATATTTACGCACGAGTCAAGAAAGGTGTCACACAAGCCATGAAAATGTTGATAAACTGGTTAAATGAAAGCAGAGAATATTACAATAAACAAAATACACTTATCTTTCCAGACTCTATTTACTTGGCTTACTTCTGGTGCAGATTTACCAATATACAGCATTACAGCGTTTGCATTACAATGTATACACACGAGTGAAAACTATAACATGGTCACATCAACAGATATTGACATACATACAGAAAAGAGACACCAGAAGTCTGAAAGGAAGAAAAAAGGAGTACGAAAGAAAAGAATGAGTGAAAGAAAGGTAGTAATTAATTATATCAACACAATTTTCACTACAGACACATTACGGTCTTACAAAATAATTTGTTCCGATATTCGCAGATAGCCAAACTTTTTCAGAATTGTTCACACTATCTCAGTTATGCTCTTAAAATTCATCTTTGTAAAGTATTTCCGGTTCTCTATTCTTCAGACACTTATTGTTAACTATATCAATAATAGAGAGCGTTGATAAATTCTATATATTGATTATTTGGTTGTTCCGGGATTTGAAATTTAAATATTGAGCACAACCCACTAATGGCAACGCCGATCACACTCCGGCACGAACCTAAGGCCTATCCATGTCAATATGGAAGCACTATACTCGAATTTCGCTCTCATTTGAGCTCGTCAGTAGTGCATATCCCTGACCGGATCCGGAAACAAGCCCCAGATCACGCGTGTGAAGCGCTTGTGTAACCACGCGACATTAGTGTGTGCCGCGTGGTTACACACTCGCTTCACACGCGTGATCCGGGGCTTGTTTCCGGATCCGGTCAGGAATATGCACTACTGACGAACTCAAATGAGAGCGAAACTCGCGTATAGTGCTTCCATATTGACGTGGATATTCCTTAGGTTCGTGCCAGAGTGCGATCGGTGTTACCAGTAGTGGGTTGTGCTCAATATATATATATATAAAAACTAATAAGCAAAAACTAATAAGTTTTCTAGAAAATTAAACGGCGATTGTTTCAATTACACTCATGTCTACGATTCGACCTAATGTATTCTTATAGTTTTAAAACCCAAAGCGCTGTTCATTGAAAGCGAGCTACATTGAGTTATATTCTTTACAGTTAACATTCAAGTTATATATGACAGCGTTTTGGCAAGTGAGGACTCGTTTCCGGGGAATGACAGCTACTTTTAGCCACTAATGACTTAAGATGCACATGCCATAACATCATCACAACTCCAAAGTCGAAAAATAAATGTAATAATGCCTGTGCTTGTTCTTATATTGGAGGATTACAGTGTGTCTGCCACCAAGCAGTCGTTTGACATGTAGGACGTTTATTTACACGTGTTGAACATCATTTTTGGAGTAATTTGACACCCATATGGACACACAACAGAGGAGAGATGTTAGCTTTCACGATAACACTTCCTTCCACGAAATTATCATCGAACTTTTTGACGTCATAACAAGCCTACACTATATCCTGATCATGCTTAAGGATCCTTACATAGTACAACGCCATACATACTGAGTTTATGTACTAAGCCACTCAGCCATCTAACATATATAAAGGACAATTACTGATTGTCTGGACATTATAGATGCTATTGATTATACACGGACATGGAAATGTATATGAACTCAAATGCCAATATGGATATGGGACATAATAGACTTGACCTCCATCGACGCTTCCTTCCATCATCATTCTCAAGGAATTCTGGATTATATTGAGACGACGCTCATTTGGACTTTGTTCACCGAATCCTTCATGAAGGTGTATCGACATTTCGACCGACACCTCTAAACGGACGCCAGCACACTATTGGACATTGCCACAGACGGGATAGGACATCATTTTGGAGACTTGAAACATATGGACGTTTAAATCAGCTTACACATGAGATCATTATTAAGAATCGTTCTACATTCCACCACCATGCAGACTGAGCAGCCCAGGGATTTATCGTCTAAGGTCCACACCTTAACCAGTGACACCGGCTCTGTTAGTGTGAATTCGTCCGATACAGCGGGCGCGTTGCCACGGTGTCACATTTTAATATCGATACTATATATTCGGAAAAGTATACTGCCTCAGCTTATGGAAATCAGTACACACGATTCTGACTTCTACAAGACGGATACTCATCTCTACGTACACGGACATTAGGACATAGAACGTTTTCACGCATAGTCAACTACATACCTACATTAAGCCACTGTTGGTATCTATAATTATCAGATATTATACCTACTTCAACGTTATTTTGGTCTACGTAACACGACAACATAAGGACATACGGCCAGTATAATTGTTGATGGTTATGTTGATTGTTGTTTGATTGGGTGTATAAGTAATATACAGATCATTTTATCGATGGCCGATTCGTCGTTTCATTGACGAAGTGTGAGGTTGGTGGGCTATTTCCGTGCTAGATAAAATCATTATAGAGCATAGAAATACGTTTCGTACTTACATTCGTCAGCTCGTTACGAATTTCTTTTGTGGCGATCTCACGTTTTGTCAGTACTAGTAGTGTGTTGTAGGAGTTATATACGTTAGTTACCTGTGTATCGCTAGTCAATGTTATTTTCTTTTATGAGACTAGATATGTTTCTACATCACACATCACTTTTTTTCGTAACTGTCATTTGTTTTGCGTTATTATATTCTTAATACAGAATATATTTTTCATACTATTTTCTGTTATTTACATAGTGTAACGGTTATGACGGTATCTATTCGTATTAAGGTTGCTAATTTTCTTTTGTTATTCAGTTCTACATTATTGTTAAGTTTGAAGTTGACATTTCTATCAACATTTGTATTTTATATATCTTCTACTCTGTTTTCAACGTACTTGCATCTTGTCGATTCCTCTGCACTTCGCTATCTTATTTCAGCTAAATAAGTTATATCGCAGTTAGGACAACATGTCGACACTACAAGACTTCATGAACATGGGTGAAAAGTCGGGTTTGAAACAAGCGTGGACGAAACAAGAGTTGAAAGAATTTCAGGCCCAGCAGCGGGAAGAATTAGCAGAAAAGTTAGCAGCGGAGAAAGAAAGCAAGGACAAGGAGCTTGCATTTCAGAAAGAATTAAAAGAAAAGGAATTAGCTATAGAACGAGAGAAAATAGCAACAGAAAGAGAGATGAAGGAAAGACAACTACCTTTCGAGAAAGAGAAACATGCTGCCGAAGCTCTTTTGAAGGACAAGGAACTTGAAGGTAACTTGAAGGTTAAGACATTGGAGATGGATCGTGAATCGTGAATCTGAGACAGAACGAGAAAGAATGTAAGCAAAGCATAATGATCCAGTCAAGAAATACCAAGGACTCATTCGTAACTTCCAAGATGGTGATTGAGTTAGTTCCTGGATTACTAATTTTGAGGTTTTAGCAAAATTCTATAAAATTCATGAACAGGACTTACCAATCTTATTTCATCGACATTTCGCTTTAGAACCTTTAAAGGTGATTGAGTTGATTCCTGAGAATTTGAGGACCAACTACAAATACATGCGAGATAGGGTTCTTGCACATTTTAGTCTTGACGAAGCGGGTTTGCGTACACAATTTAAGACTCTTACTCCTAAGACTAACCAAACATTCCTCGACTTCGTATCAGAAACTTCCTCTAGCTTTGACAACTGGTTAAGAGCAGCAGATGTTGGTTCTGATTTCGATAAGATACGTGACTTGATAATGAGAGGCAAACTTCTGTCTGCTGTACCCGAAGCTATATCTGTATTCCTCGTAGAGAATAAATGTAAGTCACTTAGTGAGATGGAATCACGTGGGGAATCTTTTTATAACGCCCACCCTGACATATTTGCTGACTGTGCATAACCAGAACTTGAGATAGGGGCTAGCGCCTGAATCCAGAATCACAAAGGTAATGGTAAGTTTAAGAAATTTTCAAATAGGAACAGAAGTCCATATCATAACTCGAATAGAGATGCCGACAGACCGAGAAAGGGGCACTTCACTCGATGTCAACATTTTAAACTGTCTCACGGGTCTTTGGAAATGTGTGAACAACATCCTGGATATGCTGCACATTTAAGAGGCATCACGGCAAAGAAAAAAAGTAAGTATGACTCCTACAAGTGGAGTGTTAAGTGTTTTTCTTGTCGAGCGTAAGGGCATACCAGTAAGTCATGCGCGATGAGAAATACATGGAAAGAAGCAAGTACCGCGTATGTGTTCTCCAGTAGCGATTCTGATGACATAGAGGACACATCATGCAACTATCATCCAGAATTATAGTGACAATACAGACAAGACTGAGAAATACATCCCTGTTGACGAATGTTTAGTAACCATTCATGAAGCCAATGCGACAAATATTCAGAATAGCACACTTAAAGTTCACCAAGCATGGGTGAATGGTGAACCTACTACGTGCGTTCGTGACACAGAGGCTTCAATTATTGGAGTTGACCAAAAGTTAATAAAAGAAGAAGAAAATACGCAATTGAAACAGGTTACATCAACTGTTAACAAACACAGTGTAACACAAATTAGAGACAACATAACAGTACAAAAAGGTTTACAACCATACTACTCACAAGGTAAACACATTCAAACACAGGAAAGTGAATTCTCCATTAAATAAATTTAATTTCTGTGAGTGTAAGTAAAAAACAAAAGCAAACAACCAGGCAACCTCAAACGTCGACAAATGACACTATTCAAAAACATCATAAAAAGAGAACAAAGGTTACACACAATAGTAACAAACAATATATACGGTCCATTATACAATGGCTGTGGGTTGTTATAACCATATTTGGTTCTCAGATCATGACCTTAGTTAAATCAACTTTTTCACATGTTGAATGCGTCATTACAAATATTTACGCACGAGTCAAGAAAGGTGTCACACAAGCCATGAAAATGTTGATAAACTGGTTAAATGAAAGCAGAGAATATTACAATAAACAAAATACACTTATCTTTCCAGACTCTATTTACTTGGCTTACTTCTGGTGCAGATTTACCAAATATACAGCATTACAGCGTTTGCATTACAATGTATACACACGAGTGAAAACTATAACATGGTCACATCAACAGATATTGACATACATACAGAAAAGAGACACCAGAAGTCTGAAAGGAAGAAAAAAGGAGTACGAAAGAAAAGAATGAGTGAAAGAAAGGTAGTAATTAATTATATCAACACAATTTTCACTACAGACACATTACGGTCTTACAAAATAATTTGTTCCGATATTCGCAGATAGCCAAACTTTTTCAGAATTGTTCACACTATCTCAGTTATGCTCTTAAAATTCATCTTTGTAAAGTATTTCCGGTTCTCTATTCTTCAGACACTTATTGTTAACTATATCAATAATAGAGAGCGTTGATAAATTCTATATATTGATTATTTGGTTGTTCCGGGATTTGAAATTTAAATATTGAGCACAACCCAACACTGGCAACGCCGATCGCACTCCGGCACGAACCTAAGGCCTATCCATGTCAATATGGAAGCACTATACTCGAATTTCGCTCTCATTTGAGCTCGTCAGTAGTGCATATCCCTGACCGGATCCGGAAACAAGCCCCAGATCACGCGTGTGAAGCGCTTGTGTAACCACGCGACATTAGTGTGTGCCGCGTGGTTACACACTCGCTTCACACGCGTGATCCGGGGCTTGTTTCCGGATCCGGTCAGGAATATGCACTACTGACGAAGCTCAAATGAGAGCGAAACTCGAGTATAGTGCTTCCATATTGACGTGGATATTCCTTAGGTTCGTGCCAGAGTGCGATCGGTGTTACCTAGTAGTGGGTTGTGCTCAATATATATATATATATATATATATATATATATATATATATATATATATATATATATATATATATATATATATATATATATATATATATATATATACACACACACACATACACACACACACTCGGTAGAACATTCTTGTTATTATTCTGGTCTACTTCGTTACGAATTCTTAAAGAATTCACTTCTCTTACAAGATTATGAGTTCGATATCTTTCATATTCTTGGCAAGGATAATAACTTGGCAGATCTTCTTAGTCGACTTTAGATCTTCTACACAGTAGTTTCTTTTTCTTAATGTTTGTCTGCGTTCGTTCATATAGTATTTAGGCCGATAGAGATTATGTTACAGATGCACCCGATTAGATAGCAATTTGCATAGCAAACAACAAATTATTTTACATAGTATTATTCGGTTGTATAATATGTTGTCAATTTTGTTTATTGGCAGAGACATTATGAAGCCAGTTGTCGTATTCATTGGATCGAGACGATGATTGTACTATTTCCTACTATCCGCTCTGGATGTTGAACATTACCAGAACGAAGGAATTCGATTTGAGTAAAATTATTGATATTTTAAGGATAGAACTTTGATATTCTTAGATAATGTGCTTATATAGATGCACACATATATCACGATGACTGTGATTAATAAGGATATGAACTATACACGTATATTTTGTGTTAGTCATATTAACTATCTTAGCGTGGTGTAGGTAAGAACAATGCAAACAGTAATTTTATTGATAACTGTGTATTGAGATAATTAGTTATTAGCATAGTTAAATTGAGGACTATGAATTGTGATATGTTAATGTTCATTATTGAATCTGTTATTAGATTGATTTAGATTGGTTCACATAAGTCAGATTATTTTCTTTGATGGTTAGAATTTATTGATTAAGAGTGTTATAATTGGGTTAATAGCCTGATCGCTGTCAACATATTCAAGTACAATCGTTAGCTCACAGACGAAGATTATGCCACATTGTGATTACGCCATTATTCGCCATTAAATTGTTGAGAGTCAACAGATGGACTATAGGTCTACAACTAGGGCATAGTACCACTACAGCTACAATTAAGGCAGATGACCTCACTTATATATGCAATACGGACAAGATCATAGCAAGTGATAGATATTGCAGCGATTATATAGATCAGTAACTAGTACTGACGGATTGGTACCTGTGAATCACACACGTCCCCATTCTCCGGTTATTTAGCTAGAGTTAGGACGCTTGTCTGAATGGACAAATGAGGGACTAATTTGTGATAGTTAGTTAGTACAGCCTCCCCATGGATTGTCTACACGACGTCTACCGCTGGATTGTAGACTGATGTGCGTTCCCGTCGTATAATAATTTTTTTTAAATTTTGTGTGGGATGCATAGGGGGCCATACTATCATACTTAGCATAGCTTATGACTTATTACGTCTGCACTGCTATTGTCAGATTTATTGATCATGATATAGAAAATGATTGCATCATTTTAAAGGGGAGCGGGGCATAATGCCATATAGCTAAGCCCAAATTGCGTCACAGAAAATAGATGTATATCATAGAAGCGAAAACCGCACAGAGAAACTAAGAAACTAATTGTCAACAGAGAGAAACGTCATTCTGACGTCACCGAACAACAGACAGATTTTGTTGGGGTTTGGCATGGCAGGCTGTGCATGAAGCTATCTGGACATTCAAACTGGGGAACCAAGAGTTTTACATGGACAAAGTGGCTGGAATTACAGTTAAAGATAGAAAAGATATTGTAACACGCTCTTATGAGATGACGCTGAGAATGAACGAACCGACTGCCGAGGAAATTAGTGAGAATTCAGAAGCGGCAAGAAATGGACCTTGAGGATAGAGAGAAGGTGAAGTGAAAGACATGGACTGTAAATCAAGAACAATCATTTAAAAGGGTTGTCAAAGCTAACATTAATATTAATATCAATTATATGGTTACCGACCGCTCTGGTAGTTCACCAGGCACGGTATAAATTGATGAATATTTGATGATATGCAAAAACTAATAAGTTGTCTAGAAAATTAAACGGCGATTGATTCAGTTACACTCATGTCTACTATTCGACCTTATTTATTCTTATACTTTTAAAAACCAAAGCGCTGTTCATTGAAAGCGAGCTACATTGAGTTATATTCTTTACAGTTAACGTTCAAGTTATGTATGACAGCGTTTTGGCAGTCTGCACTGTGATAGTGTTCACATGGGTTGCGATTTTACGAGCATGTATAGAGATTGGTGGTGTCTTTCATTTGTTGTGGAAGACTTGCATCACAGCCGAGCTGCGGAGTATGGTAATCTTGTTTTGTATAAATCTATCCAAAGCTTAGGGACATGTAGTATGTTTAGTCGTTCGCTATGTCTTGCGTTATATTTAAACAATGACCAAAGTTAGCTTGGAGTGTTTTGATATAGGATTTTGACAAATTAGTTTGACCTTATTACAAAAGTATCGTTTGCGGAGTGGTAATTCTGAAGACGTTTATAGGTTGGAATTATCGGTAAACTTTTCACTATTTATTAAACCCAAAGCACCTTTCTGGAGTTGGCACAGGCGCTTTATGTTTCAATTGGAAGAACCATCTCAAATTATGAAGTAATAGTCAACATGTGTTTGTATATGAGAAGTATAGAATACATTTCTTGGCGGAGGATTAAGAGGGGACGGTGGAGAGGGGGGGGGGGGATGCCTTAAAAGTTTACTTTTATTTAGATTATCACATGTGGTGTGTGCATTGTCTTATCAGAGTCACTGTACTTGGATGTAGAATATATTTACATCTTTATTTTAATGACACAGCAACAGACATGTTTAATGTCATTCAAACATGACCGTGAGAGATAAATCACATTCATCGCCTTAGTGTTTGCTTAATTCGTTAATATCTGTTACGTTCACAATTGATTAAGCATTATAACACTTACTAGTAAAACAGTCTATCCGATTGGTTCTAGGAAAGACACATAGATAGATGGACAAACAGGGATATAGTTAGACAGACAAAGTGACCGACGAATGGAAGACGAACAAGCTGGCGGGCGTCCGTCCGGGAGAACGAACGAATAAAGAAACTATTTTCAAAGGGTCAGAAATTGGGCACCGAGGCCATGCCAGCAAGGAATTTCTTCTCGTTGATATCCCCTACCTCACTAACCACAAATCTATCCAGTTGTCACAACATGTTCCAATTTTTCTCTTATCATAATGTGACCGAAAATTTATGACTGCCTCTGTTTGATGTTCCTGATAAGTTGCCTTTGCTTCAAAGTCTCTTTCAAAATATTTAAAATATGTATTTTGACTGTCGATTTACTTTCAGCATTCTTCTGTAAAATTACATTGCTGAGGTCTGGGGGGATTTGTTTTTACTTGTTTTCTAATTGTCCATGATTCATGTTAAATAGACTTTATGGAAGATGTAAGAATTCTCGTCTAACCCCAAGAACCGTTAGATTCTAATAATACAACACATCCCTGTGATCTCTTGTGTAGTGACAGTAGATACCCAACCTTCAGTGTGCAAGCTGCGCGGCTTAACAGTTCCACATCAGATGGAAAATCCACCCACCGCTAGATGGCGCCCCAGGTGTCGATTCTATCTATAAGATGTCAACTGTGCACAGGTGCGTACCGAAGTAGGACATATTGTGTTGTGAACTGGAGATGTGCATAAGTTCATGTCAACCTCCCGATGACAGCGGACAAAAGAAGGACAAGAAGAATAACACATGGTAAATAAAGTAAATGAACACACAAGTGACAAATATTATTTATTTTGGCGGTGTAAAAGATGTCATCATATGCTGTGTATCATGAATAAACATGGGAGGACAATACATTACACACACACAGATATATACTAAAGATTAACAAACAAACAGGCAGTCAGGCAGGCAGTTGGATGGATGGATGGATGGATGGTTAGATGGATGGATGGATGGATGAATATATAGATAAATAGACAGACAGATAAACAGAACGAACGAACGAACAATCTTTATTTTTAAAGGGTTAATAATTGGGTACGCAGGCCCGTCTTACATTCTGCCTTCCTTCTCTATTTCCTCTCACACATTCTTTCATTCAACATCACTTATGAAGCTAATCTTTGACAACAAAGAAACAATAAGCAATAAAACGCATGAAAAATATTCAATAATACATGACTCACTGAGGCAATGTTTAACATGAGCATTATAAATACCTAAGGAAGGTGTAGCGTGCCATACATATGGGAATATTTATTGGCTAGTTGTCGTTCGAGATAATTTACCATTATTATTACATTTTTGTTTGTTTGTTTATGGAAGCATGTAGTCTGTACTGAGGTAGTGTTCAAACAGGTTGCGAATGTATGTATACTGATTGGTGGTGCCTTTGATGTCTTGTGGAAGATTGTTCCACAACTGTGTGGCACAGTATGCTAAGCTTGGTTTATATAACTCTACCCTAGCTTTAGGGACATGAAGTATATTTAGTTGTTCGCTATGTCTTGCGTTATATTTAAACAATGGCCAAAGGTAGCTTGGAGCATTTTGAAATAGGATTTTGTGAATTAGTTTAGCCTTATTAAAGAGTAGGCGTTTGTGGAGTGGCAGTAACTGAAGACGTTTATGTAGGTTAGAATTGTTGGAAAGCTTTTCACTATTAATTAAAAGCTCTTCCCTTTTCTGGGGTGAATAAAGGCGTTTTGTTATTGATTTGGAACATCCATCCCAGATTGTGGAGCAATAATCAATATGTGTTTGTATGTGGGAAGTATAGAATATCTTTCTAGTGTTTTTGTCAAGGAAAGTTTTAATTTTGGCAAATTGGTATACTTGTTTGGCTATTTATTTAACGAGAGCATGAACATGGGAGTTAAGGCTCAGATTTAGGTTAGGGTGGACAGACACAGAGACAAACACATAGACAGATAAATTGGTATGTATGTTGGTGGGAAGGTAGGTAATAGGTAGGCAAGTGTATAAATGATGGATGGATGGATGGATGGATGGATGAATAGATGGATAGATGAGTGGATGGGTGAATGGATATAATGGAAGATGAATGGGTGGATTGATGGATTTGATGATAGGGTCATAGTTTTGTTGAATGGATGGATGGCTGGATGGTTGGTTATATGGATTGATGGATTTTATGGTAGAGTGCATAGTTTTGTTGAATGGATGGATGGTTGGTCGGTTGGTTATATGGATTGATGGGTGGCTGGATGGTTGGTTATATGGACTGATGGGTGGCTGGATGGTTGGTTATATGGACTGATGGGTAGCTGGATGGTTGGTTATATGGACTGATGGGTGGGTGCATGGTTTGAAGGCGGTTGGGTCTATGGATGTATAAACGGTTAGGTAGATAGTGGCTGGATTAGTGGTATGGATGGAAAGTTGGTTGCTTGGATGAATGGATTGATGGCCACAGTAGCAGTTGATTGAATAGATATTTGTTTGGATGGATGTATGACTAGATGAATAGTTGGCTGGACTGAGAGACACTAACAAACCATGTATGAGTGAAGACTGAATTGTACATTAATGTTACATATCTACATATCTACACTCAACAAACATAGTGGGTTCATATACGTGTGTGTTGTGACCGACAGGTTCCATTTGGAATCTGCCGCAGATACTGCCTCCGTACTATATCTGGCATTCTATAGTACTAAAGCTAGCATCCGTAATGTCAATGTTCATGCGAGCTGACAACATTATTATTAATTTAGCTCTGACGTTGTTGATTCAAGTCATTTTACGTGTTTATTGTCAATTACATTGCCTGTTGGTGTATCATCAACATTACTTTTATCAATGTAAATCAATTTATGTTTTCCAGATAAACATAGCTGTATGGTGTTGTCACCAAGCCATATGTGGAATCGACGCCAATGGTGCTACTGCTGCATTTATAGTTGTCAACTCCGCTGTGGTTATGTGAGTGACCAAACCAATAGCCAAATCCATCGTTCCATCGACCAAGGACATACACTGGGCCACCGCTACTTCCGTCACACGTGACAGCGTCGTAGGAGTAATGGCACCAGTCTTGATCCTCTCTGACCTCCTTTGCAAAATCCTTGACTTTGGCTTTGCCAACACTAACACATTTGGGCCCACCATGTGGATGCGAGACTACCACAACATAAAGATTGTCGTTTGCAGTCTGGTACTTCTCTTTCAGTTCTTGACCAAGAGTCCAGTATTGCATTAGCTTGTCCTCTAGATTTCTGAGCAAGTCGGTATCGTGTGTGACGCAAACAAGAGCACACCAATCACCAGTCTCATCCCGAGAATGAGACTTCAGTCCGTGGATGATCTTCTCCTGATCCCTACTCTCATCACTATCATAGAACAAGCGGACATGACAGTTGGCGGCATCTGCTTCTTCCTTGAGTACATGCAAGGCCGTTGTCAAGGTAACTTTTCCCCACCGCGTTTCTCTGGGACCTTTACTAGCTTGACATTGTTCACACGGGCAAGGCTTATCTGTGACAGTTTCGATTTTTTGAACAAAGCAGGTACCACAGCGCACGCCTTCGTCAACTTCGAGTTCTATCAAAGCTGTCAGGTAGGACATACAGTGGATTAATTCAATTAGCATGCTCTGTTCATCCGCTGAAAGATGTGACAGACTCTGAGGGAGCATCCAAGTATCACTGGCTTTGATATAGTATTGGTGGTTCTCTTTCTGGTCGCATTTATCGGATGCTTCTTCCGACTTTTCGCCACTTTGAAGAATCTGCACTTGGTAATGAACTGGAATAGATAAACAGACACAGGTTATTGAATTGTCTACGTAGACACTGGTGTGTTTAAAATTCATGTCCTTGGCAGGACGTCGTGATCAATCCCAATCCAGGTTAATTTTCTAGGCAATGTTATGTTCAGTAGCTTGCCATTGATTTCTGAACGAGAAGTCAAATATGCCAATTTCTTACTCTTTACAGTCTCTTTCTGAACAAGTATTACTAGCCTGTGTAATTATCGTGTTTAACACTCTTAACACAATTCATTGGTTTCTGCCCTTGGAGCGCACACTGAGAAGTCTGCACCACAATCCCCGTGAAGATGCTTGACGGGAGCCATGTTAGACTCATGTCAGTTTTGAGCGAAACGTGGTCCATGAGAGACACGTGACAGATCAACACATGCAGTCGTAAAGACAGGGGCAAGAAACCGGCATATGAAGATCATTTTATAGATGTTTGAGAAGAAAGCAGAATCTTGCATTTTAGAATTATAATGAAGGTGTATACGTTTAATCTTATATCATTATTTTTTGGCATTCGCTAGCTTTAAACTCAATCGTAGTAAGTCCATACATGTGCTACTACTTCTAGAGCAGTGGACTTTATTTTCGCTTGTGGATTAGCGTTCCCTATTACCAATGTCCCTCGCCATCAGGCAGACCCACTCCGACTTATGAGGTGTTCAATCTGATTAATTTTTTTTTGCATTCGCTCGTTTTGAACTCAAGCGTAGTCCATATACACTATTTATAGTAGAGTTGGACTGAATTTTGCGTGTAGGTTAGCTTCCCCTATTAACAGTGTCCCTCGCCACCAGGCGAACCCACTACGACTTCAGAGGTACTTGTAATTTACGTCCCCAAGTCAATGGCGACAGATCAACATTTTAGTCCAAATGTTATAGTACCAAAAGAACTTATTCTGTGAATCAACTGATATTCTGTTGTACATACGAGGATAAGTTGATAAGCAAATCACAAATGGCTGTAGAAAAATAACTTAATATAATAACTTGAAACCAGTTATTTTTACACATACATTGTCCCTTTATTACTCACCATAATTTCCACCAACATTGATGCATTTATCCCATCGTTTTATTAGTCCTCACAAACCGGCCGCATAGAACTGTGTGCCCTGTCCTCATTTACCTGCCATCCCACAGAACTGTGTGACTTACTTATTCATTCTACCCAACTATGCACTTCTTTACGGCACAAACATTTGTCACCATAAACAGGAAACCCACCTTGATGGGAGACATGTTGCGAATGACGCGGAAGTTGAATGTGAAGTGAAAACGTGGTTTTGAAAGCAGAGCACGCGGTTCTATGAAGTCAGTTTGGGAGGACTGATAAAACGATGGGATAAGTGCATCAATGTTGGTTGGAAATTATGTTGAGAAATAAAGGGACAATGTATGTATAAAAATAATCATATTTAGTTATTTTTCTACAGCCATTTGTGACTTACTTATTGACTTCCCCTCGTATCATTCTAAACTGATCCAGTGCCAAAAAAAAGTAAGTGTAGACAAAACATTATTCACAATGAAATGAACAAGTATTATAATGTACATTTCCGTTCACCGAGCATTGCATTTGCGGAAAATAACAAGAAAACAGAACAAATAACATAATGACCCTAGTATGCCGATATATCGTCCTTCAGTTAAAATGCAAGGTCACATATGGCGATATATTTATTATCTTTACGCTCTGAATGCAAGGTCACATATGGCGATATATTTATTATCTTTACGCTCTGAATGCAAGGTCACATATGGCGATATATTTATTATCTTTACGCTCTGAATCAGTTTAGAGTGGTGTTATTCGTGGTAGATAATCACAGTCCAGAGAGTTAAGTTAAGCATGGAGCCTTAGTATCAACAAAACAAGCTTATTAGAAGTCCAGATAATAGAGTTAAGACTATAAACAGAGGGAGTGCTCCGAAGCAAGCTAAGGGCTAATGTAAACAGTTCACAATCTAAAGATACGTGTCTACAAGTGGAAAACCCTCACAAGAGCTGAATAGATACAGTCGGCAGTCTGGTATCGAGGTCAAGGATACTAATGATGCAACGGGCACTGTTAACATACAGTCAAAGACTTACAGAAAAAGAGTCCCATCCATCAAATAACAAATAGGCGAGCCACAATCATCATACCCATCAACCACAGCCGAAGATCCACTAATAACCAGGACCCTGTCTTAGCAATGGTACTTCGGAACCCGGTCAAACAGTCTCTGCGCCCTCGACATTCAAACAGAACCCTTTCCAGGGTTCGCAAGACCACAACGAATGCGTACATATCTGAGAGCCTCAGTCTCCCAGACCACTCAGTAACCAAGCATCCATCCTAGTATATCCCACATAATACTTGGGTAGAGTATCGGACAATGGACAATGAGACAAGCTGAAAAACATCTAATGGCAGTGGAAATGTGGTCTCTGAGGAAAATGCAAATAATACAATGGACAGACCAAAAAATCCAATGCGCAAGTCCTAAAAGAGGCAATCGTTGTTATTCCTATTACCATACTTTCCTCTCTTGTATTGTTATACAGATCTTCGGCATAATCTACACATTTAAAATCTGATCTTTTTCTATTATGATTTTGCCACATTTGGTGTTTACGCAACCCGCTGATGTGTGTGTTCTTTTCTTAGTGATGTCATTAAATTCTTTGTGCATTAATTTGATGTATGGGGTTTGTGTTGGTTTTCAATTTCCCTGCAATTTTTCTCACGCCATGCTTCTTTTGCCTCTTTGCACAATTTCTTAATTTTCCCGTGCATCTCTTTATATTTGTCATGGTTATTTTTGTTATTCCTTCTTATTTCTGTGAGTTTTAAGATGTCTTCCGTAATCCATTTCATATGTCCCATCATCTTCATTTTTGGGATTGTTGTTTCTGCAGCTTGGCTGACTAATTTCTTTAATATTTCTCATTGATCACCTTGTGCACTTAATTACCACTACCGGACGAGGCTGCTCCTATAGCGCACTCCTTTACTCCGTTTCCCTTTATTTTCTATGGAACTATAAAACATAAATTTCTTGGCATCTGTAAAGAAGGTAGTTCGTTAGAAATAGTACCAAATCATGAAATGTTCATAGCATGTGTGATTCTGGTATAGGCACATTTGTGTCCTTAAGGGGTGTTTCGGAGTTGGTCCACTGAGCTGAGATGCTCTGTGTGTGGTGTATAATATGAGACAACAGCATTAAAACTAAACCATATGAAAATTTACCGATCTTTCTGCCTGGTCTTCCCATCGTGAATCATTCGTAGAGGCATGCGGTGTCCTGAGGAAGACAGCCAGAAGCATGTTCAATGAAAGATCATCACTTGTTAACAATGGCAGCATCTTGGCAATAATTCGCACACATGCTTGTATTTATTGATTAATTGATTGATTGATTGATTGATTGATTGACTGGTGGATGGATGGATTGATTGGTTGAATGACAAATGTATTTATTGAAAAATCTGAATCACTGACGAACTGTTTAATAGATTACACAGACAGACAGACAGACAGACAGACAGACAGACAGACATACAGACAGACAGACAGACAGACAGACAGACAGACAGACAGACGGACGGACGGACGGACGGACGGACGGACGGACGGACAGACAGACAGATATTAAGAAGAAGTAGAAGAAGGAGAAAAAGAACAACACGAAGAAGAAGCAGAAGAAGAAGCTGGTGATGAAAATGACAATGTCGATGTTATGATGACTATGATGTGGGTGTAGATAATCATAATTATGTAAGTGATGGCGGTGATTATGAATATGGTGTGTTGAAAACGCATTAAAAAATATACAAAAATAAAAGGAAAAAAAGCAGTTTATGAAATGAAACAAAATTATCATTATGTGCCATTCCGATCAGCTTGGGCGGCCATGTTTCCACATCTTACACGATCACCAGAGTCGTAGATCAGCTCAGTGTTCTTTTCTCGACCATATCACGTGGTCAAGCCTTCCAGACATGTATTTATTCGTCTTCCCCATGTTCTTTTCCCCTTAATCTTGCTAGTCGTCACAAAGTTATGCAGTTTGTTTTTTTTTTCTTCTCCTTACATGCCCAAAACCAAAACCAAAAATAAAAATAAAAATATGTTAACATTCTGCTGAGGAACACCAAGGAGAAAACATATGAACAACCTTATAGTGTATGCACACATGTTTGTATTTATGATTTTTCATCCAAGACTTAACCACCGTTTTTATTTCATCGTATATAGTCATATTCTACTTCAGTTTAAAAAAAAAAAAAACAACAACAATCTCTCTGACACTAACATGAATTAGGTTAACCATACAAATAAGTTAACAGAAGAAACATATTTAACGGTATTGATGGGCTCCCTTGGAAGCAAAGGATATAGGTAGAGTTCAGACACCGCGCCCAGATTATGTTCAGACACCGCGCCCCGATTTCTAAAAGTACAAAACGATGTAATACTGGTATCGCCAGTAAGCAAGTAGATTCCAATACGATTGTCTCATCGCTAGTTCACAAATCTAGAGAGAAAACAATAGCAAACTATTAAAACCATAACCAACAACTAAATGGTGGCTGTTCTGAAGTTTAATCGGCCACCGATTATATAGAACAAGCCTATATAGAACAATATTATATACAATACAATTATGTAGAACAAACCTATGTAGAACAAAACTGTGTACAATACGATTATGTTGAAAGAGATTATATATAACTGACGTGGGGAACTTTTTTTCGGATAAGGGGTATTTTGGAAATTTGTTACATAATTCGGGGAAATACAAAACATTAGTCTGTTATATTATGTCAGATATTTAATTAACCCACCTCTAATGTCATGGCTACGTCTCTTTGGTGAGGCGTATGAAGTTATCTGGTATTGATGATATTGCAACAAGATTTATTGATGATTGATTAATAAGCTGCTAGATTTCTTGGATTGATGATTGTTCAAAAAATCTGCTAGAATTCTTGAATTGATGATTGGTTAACAGCTGTTAGATTTCTTGAATTTCGAGTCCAGTCTGCTGTTGCCTTGGCAGGGCCAGACATTTTTTTTTTCAGCGTGCCATATAACGCCCGCGGGCCGGATGTTCGCCGCCCGATATAGAACAAGATTATTACAATATGGTTTTATTTGACCTAACACCGAAACATTCTTGTTCTTATTATTATTATTGTCTATGTCGTGTGGCGTTGGCGATCATGTCTATGCACATACTTCTGTCTCGTGTACTGCCAATATTCTTATAGTCCATGCAGTGTGGCGTTGGTGATCATGTCTATCCACAACCTTCTGTCTCCTGTACTACCAATCTTATAGCCCATGCTGTGTGGCGTTGGTGATCATGTCAGTCCACAGTCTTCTGTCTTGTGTACTGCCTAGCATTTCTGATACTGATGTTCCTCCATGTTATGGCGTGAAGCTGTCCAGCATCTTTTCTCTTGGTTTTCGCCACCCCCTCCCCCCTCCCACACACAACACCTTCTATCCCCCCCCCCCCACACACACACACACACAAACACACTCCAACAACTCTCTGTTTGTCATATACTCCAGCTTTCCCCTCCTCATGATATGCCCACAGAACGTCAGCTGTCATCTCCTGATGTGAGTAACCAGTTCAATTGTCAGTTCACTTCTGTCAAGATATCTTCATTGCCCCTCCTCATCACATGCCCACAGAACGTCAGCTGTCATCTCCTGATGTGAGTAACCAGTTCAATTGTCAGTTCACTTCTGTCAAGATATCTTCATTGCCCCTCCTCATCACATGCCCACAGAACGTCAGCTGTCATCTCCTGATGTGAGTAACCAGTTCAATTGTCAGTTCACTTCTGTCAAGATATCTTCATTGCCCCTCCTCATCACATGCCCACAGAACGTCAGCTGTCATCTCCTGATGTGAGTAACCAGTTCAATTGTCAGTTCACTTCTGTCAAGATATCTTCATTGCCCCTCCTCATCACATGCCCACAGAACGTCAGCTGTCATCTCCTGATGTGAGTAACCAGTTCAATTGTCAGTTCACTTCTGTCAAGATATCTTCATTGCCCCTCCTCATCACATGCCCACAGAACGTCAGCTGTCATCTCCTGATGTGAGTAACCAGTTCAATTGTCAGTTCACTTCTGTCAAGATATCTCATTGCCCCTCCTCATCACATGCCCACAGAACGTCAGCTGTCATCTCCTGATGTGAGTAACCAGTTCAATTGTCAGTTCACTTCTGTCAGATATCTTCATTGCCCCTCCTCATCACATGCCCACAGAACGTCAGCTGTCATCTCCTGATGTGAGTAACCAGTTCAATTGTCAGTTCACTTCTGTCAAGATATCTTCATTGCCCCTCCTCATCACATGCCCACAGAACGTCAGCTGTCATCTCCTGATGTGAGTAACCAGTTCAATTGTCAGTTCACTTCTGTCAAGATATCTTCATTGCCCCTCCTCATCACATGCCCACAGAACGTCAGCTGTCATCTCCTGATGTGAGTAACCAGTTCAATTGTCAGTTCACTTCTGTCAAGATATCTTCATTGCCCCTCCTCATCACATGCCCACAGAACGTCAGCTGTCATCTCCTGATGTGAGTAACCAGTTCAATTGTCAGTTCACTTCTGTCAAGATATCTTCATTGCCCCTCCTCATCACATGCCCACAGAACGTCAGCTGTCATCTCCTGATGTGAGTAACCAGTTCAATTGTCAGTTCACTTCTGTCAAGATATCTTCATTGCCCCTCCTCATCACATGCCCACAGAACGTCAGCTGTCATCTCCTGATTGAGTAACCAGTTCAATTGTCAGTTCACTTCTGTCAAGATATCTTCATTGCCCCTCCTCATCACATGCCCACAGAACGTCAGCTGTCATCTCCTGATGTGAGTACCAGTTCAATTGTCAGTTCACTTCTGTCAAGATATCTTCATTGCCCCTCCTCATCACATGCCCACAGAACGTCAGCTGTCATCTCCTGATGTGAGTAACCAGTTCAATTGTCAGTTCACTTCTGTCAAGATATCTTCATTGCCCCTCCTCATCACATGCCCACAGAACGTCAGCTGTCATCTCCTGATGTGAGTAACCAGTTCAATTGTCAGTTCACTTCTGTCAAGATATCTTCATTGCCCTCCTCATCACATGCCCACAGAACGTCAGCTGTCATCTCCTGATGTGAGTAACCAGTTCAATTGTCAGTTCACTTCTGTCAAGATATCTTCATTGCCCTCCTCATCACATGCCCACAGAACGTCAGCTGTCATCTCCTGATGTGAGTAACCAGTTCAATTGTCAGTTCACTTCTGGTCAAGATATCTTCATTTGCCCCTCCTCATCACATGCCACAGAACGTCAGCTGTCATCTCCTGATGTGAGTAACCAGTTCAATTGTCAGTTCACTTCTGTCAAGATATCTTCATTGCCCCTCCTCATCACATGCCCACAGAACGTCAGCTGTCATCTCCTGATGTGAGTAACCAGTTCAATTGTCAGTTCACTTCTGTCAAGATATCTTCATTGCCCCCTCCTCATCACATGCCACAGAACGTCAGCTGTCATCTCCTGATGTGAGTAACCAGTTCAATTGTCAGTTCACTTCTGTCAAGATATCTTCATTGCCCCTCCTCATCACATGCCCACAGAACGTCAGCTGTCATCTCCTGATGTGAGTAACCAGTTCAATTGTCAGTTCACTTCTGTCAAGATATCTTCATTGCCCCTCCTCATCACATGCCCACAGAACGTCAGCTGTCATCTCCTGATGTGAGTAACCAGTTCAATTGTCAGTTCACTTCTGTCAAGATATCTTCATTGCCCCTCCTCATCACATGCCCACAGAACGTCAGCTGTTATCTCCTGATGTGAGTAACCAGTTCAATTGTGAGTTCACTTCTGTCAAGATATCTTCATTGCTCTTTCTATCTATTCATGACGTTTTCACAATTCTTCTATAAAACCACATCTCCGCAGCTTCCACACAATCCCTCACTTGTCTGCTAAATGTCCATGATTCGCTTCCGTACATCAGTATTGTCTCACTATAGCTATTTAACTCTTTTTACCCTAACTGACAAAGAATCATTGTGAAGATTATTCTACATCTTGTGATATGCTCTAGCCTAGGCTATTCTACATTTAAGTTCCAGTATACATCTTCAGTCTGATGTTGTCAAAGCACCCAACATATTTAAATACATTGATAAGTATATTAATTTACTATACCTGGTAAGATGATGCTGTAGTTTGGGACGTTTGGTCTGTTTTAAAGTTAGTATCCACATGTTGTTTTATAATCCGTTGCAGACCTCGTCCTGACACCAGTCTTACATAGACCAAGTAAATTTATTACACGACGGGGATTTCCAATGGTTGTGGTGGAAATTCCCGATACGGCTCTTTTTTTCTAGGTCTGATGTTTATTCCCCATACACTGCAATACTTTTGTCAAAGTCATCTCTCTTCACATAGACGATAGACCTGACTTAGGAAGATACAATGGACAACTATCAAACTTGGTACTTCAGCGAAGCGCTGTCGTTATTTAGAAGGAGACAGGTTCGGAACCCAGTAAAGCTACACCATAGCATAGCTTTCAATTCTATTTTGTACATTGTTTACAATGAAATGACAAACTACTGAACGTAAACTTGCTAAGAAATCACAAACATCCCATGAATTCTGGGATTGACTGCGACGTCCTGTAAAGGATATGCCAATTAAGTTAACGTGTGTTATGCTCTATTCTCTACTATACTTCTGTTAGTGTCGATATGTACTTGCGAATATATTTCCCATGCTGCCCTAGTGATAGCGAGATGCCGAGAGGCATCTCAGTAAAAACAAAAGCATGTTACTGCAGTGACGTCTTTTTCTCCCAAGACTGTAATTAGAGAATTTGCAATAGCTAGGGAAAAAAAATCTTTCTTTACTAAACAACTCACAATACGTCTACAGATAGTTGTAAAATTAACTGTATAACTATGTGTCTTTGCTGAGCATACAAAACTGATGGCAGGAGAAGGGGGAAAACAATAGGAACGAGACAAACAAGAACAAGATGATGATGATTATGATGATAATAGTGATGACGATGATAATAGTGATGACGATGATAATGATAATAATGAGGATGCTAATGTTGATGCTAATGCTGGTGACATTGATTATAATTATGATAATTGTACTAATGGTGTTGATGATGAAAACAATGAAGATAATAATTATGACCATAATAATGATGATGACTGCGACTATGTTGAGAAGAAACACAGTATATTGGTAAAGTCTTGTTCAATAACATAACAAAATGTATACATCGCTTTTGGGGCGTTCACTCGCTTTGAATTCAAGTTTAGTTACACACACGTGCTAATACTTCTAGTGCAATTGACTGATGTTTGCGTGTGGATTAGCGTTGCCTATTACCAGTGTCCCTGTCACAGTCCTAGATCTCTAGGGGATTGAAACTCGGGCTCATACAGGCAACAAACTCCGTTAGATACAATTTAGCATCATTTAATTACATGTATATTACAGTACGCTGGCGAAGCGGGTTTTCACAAGCCAGCATTCAGTACATTGCATATCACAGGAGTTTATAATGAACATGGTTAACACAATAACTCTAGCAGCTATCTAAACATATGTCTAAGACCCCTAAATACAATTGGGTCTACTATCAAGTCCCCTTAAGGTAAGCCCTGTTGCTTCCTCGATGTCCAGTCCCTGTCTGACTGTTCCACACGTGTCGCAATCCGACACGGGTGGCAACTCTCTCTGAGTTTCTCGTGGACCCCGCAATCGGCGGGCCCCATCAGTGTTCACGGGGCTGTGGACACACTGACCGGTCCTTCGAGAAGGCTTTGAATTATTCAAGCCTTCGAGTGACTCGGTTCTTTCCCTTTAGCTGGAGTACTCTCCCTTCGCCAGTATCCCTTACTTTTATGTTGGTACCGTCTCTAGGTGAGGCTGTGACAGGAGCCCCCCTCCCCCCCCTGCTTTGATGGGTTCTTATATGGTAAATTAGTTATGTACTAATTCTGTCACAGGATCACATAAAGTCGGTGTTTGTAGTTTGGTGGATAGTAACCTGGTTAATGACATATCTGCATCACCAACTCATGTATTCTCCCATACCCCACTTTAAGATGATTGCTGAAGAGGTTTCTCTCTTCTATGTCCTTAAACATGCTTATCTGACCAAAGTTCCGTGACGTTTTCCAGTTGTTTTTACAACCGCGCCCTTCTCAAGTATCCGTGATACCAAGATATTAAAACTCTGTGTAAGAGAGTTCTAACAAGACAAATGTCTTGGCTATTTAAGTACACCTGCAACATCTTGTTCTGTGTGTGTATTTCGATACATTTTTACTCCCGTATGTTGTATAATGCTGAATATGTAGCTATGCTGTTGTTCTATCACATCTGACTACGTGTTCCTGTTGGCTTGTTCGTGTATTGACTGATGTGTTGCTGTTTCTAATAAAGTGACTGCACTTTAATTGTTCGTGTTCAGTTTTAAGTTTGTATAGAGTGTGTGTTCATTGTGTGGTTTATCTCCAAGCGTCACGAGTTGGGATATCCCTTGTCATGAATTACCCCAATGTGTAATGCATGATCGGGTATTCCAAGCAGTGGTGCTTAGATGTAGTGTATTAACTCCTAAACATGTATTAACAATTAGACAGGTAATACATTTTTACATGAAAGACGCAGACAAATTAAAATAAATACGTTTTGCGTACAATTTGTCCGCTCAGTATATCGTTCTCTCATTTAATTCATTCACTCTGTCATTCAGCCCTCTTTCATACAAAATAGTATTTTGTTAAAATATATAAATAAAGTTGAGGTAAGTCTTACTGCCCTTAGAAAAAATGGATTAGGCGATATGTTCCCTTTAAGGTAACAAGTACTTTTTGTACGTGTAATCAAAAAATGGTTTATAACTTACATAGAAAAAAAATTGTATAGCACGAATATTTCACGTATGAGTGGAAATATCGGTAATATTATGATAGAAAATATATAAGTGAGAGGTTGACATATTTTATATACATAATTAAATAACAGTTTAATACATATTAACTGATAAATAACTAATTAACTAACTAACTGAATCCAACGATGACGTGTGTTGTCCTCCTGTTGTCCGTGTGTAGTGCCATGAATGTTAACAGTTAATATAGCAGTCCTTTGCATGTTGTAATCGACGCAGTCCTCTTTCGGCTGATTGCGAAGTTTCTTAGCAATAGCGAGTATGCAGTGTTCTTAATCTTTACAGATGAATGTCAGTTCACTGGTTGGAATCATTTCACAGACATATATCGCTCGGATTGTTTTTATCACATTAGCAATTGGTAATATAGGGTTCTCACAGTGTTATGTTCGTGGGTGTTATACGTAACCTATTCACTTGGGCGTTGATACTTCTGAATGAAAGTTCTCTAGTAGGTGTAGAGGTACACTGTTTTATGCAACAGACTAAAATATCACAGCTTCTTATATGGCGACTAATTCATGTGCCTAGTGTTCGTCTGCTGGTGCATTTGCTTGCCGTGATAAAAAGTCAGCAATAATGTTATCAGTGCCCTTGATATGGCGGATTTCAAAGTCGAAATCTTGAAGAAGAAGACACCATCTTTCCAAACGATGGTTCTTTGGCACACCTTGCTTAAGTACCAGCAGCGGCGAACTATCGGTTAAGACAACAAAATGCGAACCTAAGAGGAACTTAGATAATCGACGCATGCAAAAGAGTAGGCTTAATGCCTCCAACTCAACTGTCGAGTAATGGATCTCTGCCTTTCTCAGCTTACGGCTTACGTAGAGTATCGGATGTCGCACGCCCTGATATTCTTGCATCAGGCATCCTCCAATTGCGATAGCACTGGCATCTGTGGTCAGAATAAAAGGTATATCTATGTTTGGTAATCTTAATACTGGTGGGTTAGAAAAAATCGATTTCAATCTGCACATTGCATCCTCTAAGCGGATACTCTTACAAAATTTTTCTGGATGATCTTTTGTCAGCAGATTAGAAAAAACTGATGTGAGTTCTGCCCAGTTTGGTATAAACTTGGCATAATAGTTTATGAGACCCAATAGGCTTCTAACCTGCTTTTTAGTAGTTGGAACTTCTAGGTTGAGAATTTTTGATACGATTCTATCATCTGTCAACAGTTTGCCTTCGGAAATCCTATGACCTAGGAAGTCTATTTGTTTATAGCCTATTTCAACCTTGGAAGGTTTGATAGTAAGTCCGAAAAGAAAAATTTGGTTAAAGACTTGTTTGAGTGTAAGTAAGTGAGAAGTCATGTTTGAAGAATGGATACATATATCATCAATATAAGATTGCACGTCCTTGATGCCGTGCAATAGCAGTCTAGTTAACCTAACAAACGTGGCGGGAGCGTTCTTAAGACCAAATGGAAGATATCTCCATTCGTACAACCCAAGGGGTGTAGCGAATGCTATTATATGCCTTGAAGAGGGGTCTAGTGGCAATTGCCAGTAACCTTTAGCTAAATCAAGCTTAGAAAATAATGATGATTGAGACATATTCAAGATGAGGTCTTCACAGCTGTTCATTGGCTCAGCATCTGTGGTGGTTATGGTATTTAATTTTCTATAATCTATGCACAAACGAATGGTTTGGTCCTTCTTTTTCACCAGGACAATTGGCGAAGAATACTGGGACACAGATTTCTGTATTATTCTGTTTTTCTCCAAGTCCAAAATTTCTTTATCTAAATTTGCTCTATAATGTAAAGGAATTGAATATGGTCTACATTTGATCGGTGTCAGATCTGTCAACACAATTGAATGTGCTATCTTGTCAGTCCGTCCAGGTTTGTTTGAGAAGATAGTTCTATAGTCGTTTAGAAGAGACAAAATGTCGTGTCGCTGCTGTTGTGTCACAGTGTCAGAGATTTGTATGTCATTCATAGTACTGTCGTCGTTCATAGTTGGTACTGGAATTTCCGTATTGTCTATGTCCGTCTGATTTATTACTGACGCTACTGTTTGTAAATTGTCTTCAATGTCATTGTCGTCGTCATCGTCGAGACTAATAGTTGTCAATGTGTCGATAACGTGGTCGTACTTGTCGTTATCCCATATTGTCGGTACTGTGAATATGTTTTCGTCGTCCTCGTTGTCACAAGAATGAGTCGTTAACGATGCTTCGTTTGTCGCAGTGTCATTCTTGTCAGTCTGGTTATTGTCATCTGTTATCTGCGTCTGCTTGTTCATGTCACTGTCATTTCTAGAATAGTATGGTTTTAACATATTTACATGGAATATTTTCAACTTTCCATTTAAAGAAATTTCGTAATCAACTTCCGAAATCCTTCTCACAACTTTAAATGGTCCCTGCCAAGAGGTTGATAGTAAATCTCTCTTGTCAGGTAGTAATAGTAAAATATCTTGATTTGGTTGTAATACAATCGTTCTCGCCCCTTTGTTGGCGTACTGCCTGTACCTAAAACCTTTCTCCTGTAATGATGTTCTGGCCAGTATACAGGATCTAATGATTTTGTCTCTGGTGTCAGTGACCAAATCATAGGTGGAAACTGGTAATTGGGTGTTTACAGGTTGTGATATTATATCTTTGTAAATAGTGAGAGGTCCTCTTGGGTTCGCTCCATATATCAATTCGAACGGAGAGAACCCTGTGCTTGATTGTGGGACTTCTCTAGTATGCGAACAGCACCGTTGGGAGAAGTATATCCCAATCGGCTGGATTTTCAGCTGTCACTTTGGATAACATATGTTTTAAGTCCCCATTTAATTTTTCGCAAATTCCGTTCGCGGACGGTCGATAGGGACTTGTAAAACATTGTTTTATGCCTAGTAACTTAGTTACCGATTGGGTGGCATTAGATATGAACTGCGTTCCTCTATCTGATATTATTTTCTCCGGAAAGCCAAAACGGGAGAATATCTGTAATAATACGTCCGTCACATCCTTAGAGGAGATAGATTTTAATGGAATCATTTCTGCCCACCTTGTACACCAATCCACAAGTGTAAAAATATATCTATTTCCTTTGTTTGAGATGTGATTCAAAGGACCTACTAAATCAACCGCCACGATTTGAAATGGCCTCGAGGCAGTTGTGGTTGATTGAATTTCTGCCGTAGGGTTTTTACCCTTTTTGATTAATTTCTGACATGTATCGCATGATTTACAGTGGGTTTTTATGTCACGGCAAAATTGAGGCCAATAAAATTGGCTCAGGACTCTGGCCCTGGTTTTTTCGTAACCCATATGACCTCCGAAAGGTGAGTCATGGGCTATATGTAGCACTTTTTCACGATGTGACTGAGGTAGAACCACTTGCTGTATCGTGGTTTGATCTCTGGTATATAATCTTGTTAGAACATTATTATTTAATTTAAATGTCCAAGAAGCGTTTTTCGTTACTTTTGGCTTTAATCCTACTAGCCGAAAATATGGTGAAAGAGTTGGATCTGCTTTTTGTTCTTCTATCAATTTGGTGGTGGTAATGTTAGGTGAAATGATTTGTAGTGCTTCCTGAAGTTGGTCAGTGTGGGTTTTGTGGGTTGTCTGTCTTGTTACTACATTAGTGTGTTGTGTGTGTTGTTGCACATTTACAGGCTCAGTAATTTGTGAATCGATGGCGTCCTCAGTTCAAGGTGTTAATGTGATGGTAGCATTGAAAGATTCTACCGCCCCTGTGTTCTGCACCTCTGTGAATTCTTTTCGAATTACGTCATCGGTTGTCTCCCTTGTGCTTTTGGCAGTTTGAGACAAGCATGCGTGATTTTTCACTTTGGAATCGCTGTTTGGGTTTTGGATACAGTTTTTCTGTTCCCATTCTCTGATTTCCTTTTCAGAGCAAGATCTTATGTTGGGAAGATTCCCAAGGATGATTTCAGCGGCAGGACTTTCTAGTACTGCACATAGCACTTGTCCTGATATAAAAGGTGTCCGAATTTCGGCAAGTGCTAGGGGGTATCTTTCAATTGTGCCTGCGAATGTGCGACACGTTACGTATTTGTGTGTGTAGTCCTTGTCGTTAACTAATGTTTTCTTAATCCCACAAAGAGTCGCCCCGGAATCTCGTATTAATGTACACTGTTTGTTGTTAACAAAACCTGTTAAATAATTTAAATTGCCTGTTGGTGATAAGGCTGCGTTGGCCATTTCGTTAGAAACTGGTATTGTGTGGCCACATAACAAGGTTGTATCAAGCTGAAATTTTCTACAGGTGTTACATTTGTTATCAGAGATGGTATTGATGATTTCTACTGCATTGCCTGACTCACTCGCACTTTCATTCTGGATGTCACATTCATTCTGTTGTTCAATCTCCTCATCCGAGGAGGTGTCTATCAATGCGGCATTGGCCTGCTTCATCCTCTTTCTCCCCTCACAGACAGAAGAAAAATGCCCATAGCTCGCACAAAAATAACATTTAGCCGCTCTCTGATATGCGTTCCTCTTGTTCATTTGTTTTTCCACTACCTTTTGGAGATGATGTGGATAATTTGGTGATTTGTCACACATCGCAAACTGTTCGTGCATCAGATGACAATACTGGCACATGACTGGTTTTGTGACCTTAGAGCGTTGTTTGAACCTATTTTCATTTGGTTTCGAATATTTTGTGTTCGTAACCGCTGCTGTTTCATTTTGGCTCATGTTTAGCTGAAAAATATCGCGGTTCGCTGTAAAATATGCGCTCCCTTTATTTTCTATTTCTTGGATGGTTTTACAATCCATCTGTCTCAAAAATTTAGAAAAAGGTGTTGGGATAGTGCTAATAATTTTATCAATTATAATTAGCTCTTTTAATTTATCATGGTTGTTATTTGTTTTCGCTGATGTTATCCATTTTGTACAAATATCTTGAACTGTAGACACGTAGTCAATGAAAGTTTGGTTAGGTGATGGTGATAATTTTGAGAACTGTAGTTGATAGCCAGCTGTATCTAGTGAAAAATGTTGGAGTATTCTCTGTTTTAAATAATCATAATCTTTCCTCATGTCTTGCGGAACTGTCTCTATCACTTTTAAGGGCTCTAAAGCTAAATTTCTCATCAAAATAAATGACCAGTCGACTTTTGCGACCTGATGGTGAGTCATCAAGCACTCGAAGTTCTCTAAGTATGCGCTTATAGAATCTCCTGAACAAAATGCTTTGACAAGGCCTTTATATTTGTTGTATTTTTGTTCATCTTCTTTACTTCTAATTTTGTTTACTGACATTTCTAGGTTGGAGTCAATTTCCATTTGTTTTAGTTTTATCTGTGTCTCTGCATTTAATTGGGCTTGCTTGGTCGCAGCCTCAAGCTCCATCTGCATCTTCTTCTCTTGAGCCTGCAGTTGCATTTTCTTCTCCTCAACTTCCATTAGCATCTTCTTTTCTTGAGCTTGCAGATGTATTTTCTTTTCTTCAGCTTCCATTAGCATCTTCTTCTCTTCTCTTTCTGCTTGCATCCTTGTCTCTTCTGCCTCAATTTGTCTCTGCATCTTTTTCTCTTCTGCCTCAATTTGCATCTGCATCTTCTTCTCTTCTCTTTCCATTGCTCTTTCTTCTCGTGCAATATTTTCCGCATGTGTCTTTTGTGCCCATTCTGAAAGTCTTTCCTCTTTATATCCTAACCTAATACCTGCTTCAATGCACTGTTCTAATGTTGACATCTTGTACTTTAGTTATTATTTACTTTTCTTGCAATTAAATCCCTTTGAAATAATTAGGCCTGTCACAAAAATTGGTTATCTCCCTTAATGTTTACCTTTAAATTTATCTGAGTAGATTTACTTGGTTATAATATTAGCATATACATAAAAAAATCAATGCATAGAAAAAATGTTACATCAATGAATGAGGATGAGGAGTACCACTTAGGGATGTAATGAGCATGAAATGAAACTCATCTTATTTTCCCTGAGCTCTCGAATGTAGTCTTGTTTCCTCGCCACTGCTGGAGTACAGGTTACATACACACGCTAATTCGAGGAACAATCTGCTGTTGGAATAAAAAAAAATTAGTAACTGTCATAGTAATTGTCACAGTCATGTCAAATTTCATAAGCATTATCATCATTTGAAATATTTGTGTAGCGGGACTATAATAGCTTATTCACAGATAGCTGCAAAGTTTCTAACTTTGTCATGTGTTAAAGTTGATATATTCTTTTTACTTGGCAAACCCCAAATAGCTGTTCTGAAACGTAAAGCTTCTGATTGCCAAAACCGGCGATTGCCCCCAAATAGCCTGTCAAGTCCTAGATCTCTAGGGGATTGAAACTCGGGCTCATACAGGCAACAAACTCCGTTAGATACAATTTAGCATCATTTAATTACATGTATATTACAGTACGCTGGCGAAGCGAGTTTTCACAAGCCAGCATTCAGTACATTGCATATCACAGGAGTTTATAATGAACATGGTTAACACAATAACTCTAGCAGCTATCTAAACATATGTCTAAGACCCCTAAATCCAATTGGGTCTACTATCAAGTCCCCTTAAGGTAAGCCCTGTTGCTTCCTCGATGTCCAGTCCCTGTCTGACTGTTCCACTCGTGTCGCAATCCGACACGGGTGGCAACTCTCTCTGAGTTTCTCGTGGACCCCGCAATCGGCGGGCCCCATCAGTGTTCACGGGGCTGTGGACACACTGACCGGTCCTTCGAGAAGGCTTTGGATTATTCAAGCCTTCGAGTGACTCGGTTCTTTCCCTTTAGCTGGAGTACTCTCCCTTCGCCAGTATCCCTTACTTTTATGTTGGTACCGTCTCTAGGTGAGGCTGTGACAATCCCTCGATATTAGGCAAACCCACTCCGACTTCAGAGGTACTTGTAATTTACGTCCCCAAGTCAAGGACAAGAAGTCAACATCTTAGGCCGGCTGACCAGTGTATGGGTTGAACCCACTACCTCGGTATCAGCACACCGGATGTTTAAGAACGAACACTCTTATCCTCCAATTTGTGGATATAATGCTGAATATTCGTGTACACATCGCTACATACTCATATACATCATAATGTACAGTATGTATACATTCGTACACCAATATACATACATATATAAAACGTATATACATACAGGTATACACACATACAAGCATATACACACAAATATATATTAAAACGCATGTACAGATGTGTTCATACACGGACACACAGAGAAACCAACATACCTACCTACCTATAGACCAAGCTAAACACATGCGTACGTACGTACGTACGTACGTACGTACGTACGTACATACATACATACATACATACATACATACATACATACATACATACATACATACATACATACATACATACATACATACATACATACATACATACATACATACATACATACATACATACATACATACATACATACATACATACATACATACATACATACATACATACATACATACATACATACATACATACATACATACATACATACATACATACATACATACATACATACATACATACATACATACATACATACATACATACATACATACATACATACATACATACATACATACATACATACATACATACATACATACATACATACATACATACATACATACATACATACATACATACATACATACATACATACATACATACATACATACATACATACATACATACATACATACATACATACATACATACATACATACATACATACATACATACATACATACATACATACATACATACATACATACATACATACATACATACATACATACATACATACATACATACATACATACATACATACATACATACATACATACATACATACATACATACATACATACATACATACATACATACATACATACATACATACATACATACATACATACATACATACATACATACATACATACACACGCAGTCTGACTGGCAGACTGAAACAGACAGACATTCAAAGACAGCCAGCCTGGCAGACAGAGAGACAGGTAGACACAGACAGATATTCACAGACTGACAGACAGACGACCAGCCAGACAGCAGCCAGACAGACATCCAGACACAGACAGACATTCACAGACTGATAGACTGCGAGGCGGGTAGACTTAGACAGATACATAAATACACATAGACAAACAAACAGACAGCCAGGCGGGCAGACAGCGAGACATACAGACACAGACATACAGTGAGACAGACAACAAATAGACAGACATTATCTGTCACGATACTGTTTGTTTGAAACATATGTTTATAAATTACATTGTTTTTGTTTAAACATAGATTAAAACAAAAGCCACTTAAAGCACATCTATTAGTTATGCAAAGGGAATTCCCAGTACCCAGACGTTAATAGTCGTATAAATATTTGTCATGCAGTAGTAGATTGTTTACTTCAATCGATATTTCCGTTGTTCAAAGCTAACGGAAAAAATTTGTAGATTATTCACGTTAACAATCTGAATTTCCGTTGCGTAAGGCTGAGGCAGCATACAGTCGTCAAAATAATAGTGATTTCTGGGAATCTATATTTTCATAGTCTTCAAATGTGATGTAGGAATCAGTTTTGAGCTTTGTCACAAGAAAATTCGAGGGGTGACAAGTGGATGTCAATGTAATAATTACCCAGCTGACTTGGCTAAGTGAAATCGTCGGCGCACGAACACAGTCCTGACGCGAGCCTGTCTCAGATGGTGACCAATGCTCGCTGAAGCTGTTTGGTATGATACATAAGGTTGCGTAGTGGTTAGACGCTCACCTGCTGACTCAATTGTCAGGGGTTCGAAACCGCATAGGGAGGATTTTTAACATTACTTTTGGTTCCACATGTTGACCCAGTCAAATGTGAGTGCCAGGTAATGACTTGGGAAGCAAAGGCGACATATGTGATACTGACCACAGCAACAACTCGAGTGACAAGTGGTCTGTGAATTACAAGTCTAACACCATATTCCCATAGGGAGCCGCAATAGTGGCTAGACGCATGTCTGCCGATCCAGTGGTCTTGGCTCCACTCACTTTAGAGTGGATTTGAATTTGTAAACCGGACCTGGGTTCCTAGGTCCCCCCCCCCCACCCCACCCCCAGTATAGCAAGGGTACCAGGAAATGTCCACCGAATGCCGTTAGGTCTGTAGAAATATGGGGCAAGCACCATATGCCCAAGGATCTGATAGTGTGTAAAATGGTCCTGTCCTGACCTACTTCTTCTACACGAGCACGTCTATGATAACATCAGAGACTGGGGTTTCATTTCCAAGGCTAATGGACGATGCTTGATAAAGGAAAGTCTGGCATATGAGGAAACATCCTGTATGAGAATGGAGGTGGAAGCAGTAACAGCAACCTTCCGATGGTTGGAGGAGACCTCTGAAACATATATTGTCTTCACTGCGGACTCACGGAGTATGCTTGGTGAGGTATAGAAATGAATGTTTCGTGTAGAATGGCTTGCCTCGCTTCAGAGGTCACAGATTGTGAGAATTGCCTGAATTTTCTGCCCTGGCCATGTGGGAGTGCGGGGGAATGAACAGGCTGATAGGATGGTAGGGAATGCACCTCTCGGTGGTAGATTACCTATGGACAAGGGAGAGGTGGTCGGGCGCATGTGCGACCAGGTGGAGAAAGCGGTGGAACACACTGAGCACCCGTGTGTGGAGAGTATGATATGGCGGGGGGTCGGCATGGGCTCAGGGTGAATCTAAAAATTGAGAGGGAAGACCATAAGAATTCAGTCAGATGGTAGTTGGAACCATAAGCAGCATGACTCTTTGCCAGCTGTTGAACGAGGGAACGTAGCGTGTCTGGGAATATCCTGAGTGCAGGGATATATGTGTGTCTCTGGGTGTGTGTGTGTGTGTCACAGCTTCCCTGGGATGAAGGGAACAGGCTATCACACTTATCGATATATATATATATATATATATATATATATATATATATATATATATATATATATATATATATATATATATATATATATATATATATATATATATATCGGGATGTCTTCAGATCTGGGACCAGGACAATTTCAGTCTATTCAATCCCACCGGTCTCTGGATAACCATCTCTCCCACAACCGACCAAGGGACGTTACCCTTTCAAACATCGTCCTGAACACATGACGCGACTCTGGTATCTACAGACTCAACAAAAAAATGTATTGTACAAAAGAGTGAAGATAATATGGTTGTAGTGCAGATCTGCCTGGTGCGAGCTAATCGCTACAAGACATAGTTAGTTGAGGCTGCCACAAGAAGGATGTCATCATAGTACACAGGGTAGAGCACCACATAACATGGGAAGTCACTTAGCTTCTCGCTGCAGGTCCTCAGTCTTCGGCCATATATCACCTCCTCCGAGTTGACAGCAAGTCAGCGTAATGACACCAGGATACCAAAGTATGTGTCTGAATGATACTCTGAGTTCCCATCCACATCCGACCAGGTAGATGCCTCTATCATAGGTATGACGTAATTCTATAATGTTAGTTGGGCTAATGCACCAAGTTCTATCAGCCACCCAAGGTATGCTAAAGTTCATGTCTCTCCCAACAGTGGCACCAACCAATCTATCTATATCCATAGTAGCACATCTCCTAAGTTGATGTTCACAGAAGCACAATGTCAATGGCTAGATTCCGAATAGAACACTGTCTATGGCTAGAGTCACAATAGTCCAAAGTCTATGGCTAGATTCCCAATCAAGAACATAATTCGAGTGAACCAAGTGTTGCCTGATATCACACAAAGTTGAGTGGTAGTCGGGTAGGTAATCAGTGGTACAGCTGGACGATCACATGAATACCATACTTGCCCAGACGCCTTCGTCATAACATGGTGGATAACTCATTCTCGAACTACCCTGAAGACGACTGACCGGGTGATGGGCAGTAGGATCACCTCACGTTGGCTGGTCTGTCCAGACTGCTGACGCTGGCACATGATTATGGTTTAACTGACCGTCCATCACTCCTCTGAGGAAGGTAGAATCTGGCAAAGTGACAAAGACAACCCTCTGTGAGAATCGTATGACTATGACCTACCATATGGGGATATACCACCTCCCGGTACTTAGACAGGGATTCACCTCCCTAAAGGGGGTTGTGGTTCAATTACAGGCCATGTCTCACGGCCAGAGGAAAAATATGGTCTGGGGTCTGACAAGCAGCCGAATGGACCATCTGTTTCCCTGGACTGGGGATAGAGTGAACCCACTGTAATTGGTCATGAGTGTCTGCTCCCCAGTTCCTCCAGGGGAAGCCTTCTAATGACATACAGGGCTAGATGGTCTACAGTACCCATAGGCAAGATAGCCCTGAAGAAGGGCCGTTGGCAACCTCCCCCCCCCAGCCCTTCCCAGGTAGTCCTGCTCTCCCCAGTTCATCAGCCCTGTAACCATCAGAACATGTCTGTCACATCATTCCTCTTTCTTTCCACTCCTTTTTGCCCTCCTCGCAGGAACCCACTATAGACTAGGATGGTAGTCCGTTAAGGAGACTTAGACCATAAAGTGTACGAGGAAAGCAAAGAAAAACCAGTAGTCGCCCCACCAAAAGATGCGAACTTCGACACACGCGGGATCTTTCAAATGACCTCCGATTCGATAGAGGACATTCCCATGAGATTCGTCTTGTCTGGCCGATTCGCCCGATATCTCACACGATACCCTTTAGTTACGCCCTCACGACTTCCGGTTGTGTAGACTACGTCGGAGTTCAAAGGCGGCCTAGGAGTACACTCACATTGCTAACACTCAGGC
>JACEFZ010005567.1:87500-122500 GCA_014155875.1 Cepaea nemoralis | reverse complement strand
CTGCTGACCACTAGGCTCAGTCTGTAATATTTCGCCTCCGAATTACTCTCACTAAAACACACAGCACGGAGTTCTCTACCTAACTCCGTCCCTATTCGAATTACTCCGACCGCCGATCTACACTCGTCGGGTCCCCAAAACTCAACTGTCAATCCGACCCTCTCGGGATCTCGACTTCCACCCTCCTCCGTCTCAAGGCCCCACACACACTACCCCACAGCTCAGACTGTCTGCCTCACAATTATCCTAGCCAGCTGATTTATCCTCAGCTCCCCCTTAAATCACTCTCTTCTCATTTGCCCCTTCCAGGGGACTTACTACCCGGCCCTATTTTACCTCGTTAACTTGTTTATGTGAATCATTGCTATCCAGGACACTCATTTTATTGTCAATGACCCCAGGCATGTGTCAATATATATACATGAAAGGAAGAACGAGCGGATGGGTGAAAATTCGGGATAACGAACGAACAAATGAAATTTATTTTCAAAAGGTCAGAAATTGGGAAAATAGGCCATGCCAGCAAGTTGTCAAGGATCTTTTCTCGTTTATTTCCCCTATCACTTTTTCTACAAATCTTTCCAGTTGTCACAACATGTTCCAGTTTTTCTCTTTTCATAATGTGGCCGAGAAATAACGACTGCTTCTGTTTGATGTTCCTGATATGTTGTCTTTGATTCTTGGCCCCTTTCAAACTATTTAAAATATTTATTTTGACTGTCCTATTAATATTCAGTATTCTTCTGTAAAATGACATTGCTGAGGTCTGAAAGAAGTTGTTTCTCGTTTTCTAATTTTCCATGATTCACAGCCATATGTTAAACCGATTTTATTGAAGATGCAAGAATTATTTTCTAACCTCCAAGAACCAGTGGTTTCTAATAATACAACACGTCCCTGTGATCTCTTGGGTAGTGTCAACAGGCACCTAACCTTCTATTAAAGAGACACAACCGTGTAGGTCCGGTGTGCAAGATGCGCGGTTTAACAATTCCAAGGCAGTTGGAAATAAAAATGAGTAGGCCTTAAGACCGTTCTACTGGCAAAATCGTTAGGAAAGTAAAGATACACACCGATAGATAGAGCCCCAGGTGTCGATTTTATCTAGAGGATGTCAAATTTACACACGTGAGTGCCGAAGAAGGAAATATTGTATTGTGAGTTGGAAAGATGCATAAGTTCATGTCAAATATTCTCCTTGATAGGGGACAGAAGAAGGACAAGAGGAATAATACTTTGTAAATAAAAGCAATGGGCACATAAGAGACAAATATGATATATTTTGGCATCGTAAAATCTGGTATCATATACAGTTTGTATTATAACTAACCAAGAAAGGGCAATACATAAAACACAAGAACAGATATACTAAAGATTGACAGAAAAACAGACTGGCAGGCAACCATATGTATGTTGACGGGAGGTTAGGTAGGTTTCAAGTGGTGACTGGATGGGTGGTTATATGGATTAATCGGTGACTGAATGGGTTGTTATATGGATTGATGGTTGACTGGATGGATGGTTATATGGATTGATGGGTGACTGGATGGGTGGTCATATGTGAAACAGAGATAAAAACAGGAGCAAGAACCACTTACTTCTGCTACGGTGATGTGAGGAGAAGAGCGCAACCCTGACTGTGTAGGACCAAAGAAGAAAATGAATAAAGAGAGAGAACCTCTCTGTCAGGGTCTTAAACTTGGCTCGCTTTCCTAACTAGTGTGAGACAGTACAAATACAACGTGATTTGACGTAAGACTCAACGACACATCGTTCGGTGGATTTATTAACATATCAAATACAGAACGATGATCACAAATACATATAATGGAAACTTTACAACTTACATCCACAATACAGTCACAAGTCTGACTCGCAAGATGTCCAGACACTCGCCTTTCAATACAGAAACCATACAATGCCTCTCTCACACGTCCGTCCCGTTCCGTGTCCCCAGAGCTGTCTGGACCTGGTTTGCAACTTGCCTCCTGCCTGACGTGTCGTCACGTGGCAGGCGTGCGTCTTGCGTTGGCGGCCTGACCGCTGGTCAGCCAGCGATCTCGCAGGCCGGTAACTCATTCGCCTGGCGGCGCAACGAAGTGGTTGCATCCCTTACTGGGAGCTAAGTCGCCTGGTGGTCGTAACGATGTCCCTGCATCGCTGTCCACTGTCGGACTCTGACACGCTAAATACAACGTGATTTGACGTAAGACTCAACGACACATCGTTCGGTGGATTTATTAACATATCAAATACAGAACGATGATCACAAATACATATAATGGATACTTTACAACTTACATCCACAATACAGTCACAAGTCTGACTCGCAAGATGTCCAGACACTCGCCTTTCAATACAGAAACCATACAATGCCTCTCTCACACGTCCGTCCTGTTCCGTGTCCCCAGAGCTGTCTGGACCTGGTTTGCAACTTGCCTCCTGCCTGACGTGTCGTCACGTGGCAGGCGTGCGTCTTGCGTTGGCGGCCTGACCGCTGGTCAGCCAGCGATCTCGCAGGCCGGTAACTCATTCGCCTGGCGGCGCAACGAAGTGGTTGCATCCCTTACTGGGAGCTAAGTCGCCTGGCGGTCGTAACGATGTCCCTGCATCGCTGTCCACTGTCGGACTCTGACACTCTCACCGTCTTCGGTTAACAAGAACAGAAAAGAAATAAGGTTTAAGAAGATCCAGGGTGGGCCGACATGAAATTGGAACAATATTCTCCAATTCCAGACAAAGAATTACTCCGAGGGCTATTCTAACACCAATGACTATAATAAGAGTCTATAAACTAACCGACAAAGTAAGAATAACACAAGCATCATTTGTTTATTAAACTTCTAAACTTCACAATAATATACAGACATGAGCATTAACAAAGAAGTTAGGATACCGCAAAAATCAAACAGCAAAAACACTAATCCAACAAACAAAATTCCTAAGTACAGCAAAAACTTCTAATCCAGTAAAAACTTCAAATCTACCGAACACTAATCTACCAAAAACTAATCCATCAAAAACTAATCCACCAAAAACTACTAGTCCACTAAAAACCCAGGAGAATCTAAAATCTAAAACTAGAATTCTGTCTTTTCCTAGCAAAACCTTTCAGGGTCTAACTAAACAAGTTTTACTACAGGCAATGGCGCCTCATCACTTGGTGTGGTGGACTACAGAAAAAAAGACCTGTTCTACCTGCGCAGGTGCCTTTTATACTGGGGTCGGAACGACTCCCAGAGTTCCTGACCAATCAGACAATCCGCGCCCTCTGGCAAAGTTCCATCCAACATCATCGCGAGCCGAGTACATTATTCCCCCTCTTTACCTGTTGTCGTCCCGACAACTGGACCTTATATCCCCAGTGCCCTGGGTAAAGGAGGGATAATTTTTTACCCTTACCTTATAATTCTCACTATTAATGGGACTTAACTTGTCCTATCGTAATCAGACATTACCTATAAAGTAAAACACCCCAAAATGTACAGATACCAACAATAATAATGGTCACATGCAAATACAAGCTACATTTACATTGATACCAGTCATTATTCATAACTAACCTAATAATAGCAGTGAAAAAAAAATAATGAAATCAATAGGGAGACAGTCTCCCGCCACCTTGTTGTTCACAATATTATACGAACAATTACAAAAACAATTAATAATTCCCCCTCTTTAAGTGTTGTCTTTTCGACAACTTGGCCTTATGCTCCTGGCACATTGAGCGAACAAATAGCTAACTTCAGACTTCTATGCTCTGACAATTCTATGTCAGGGAACACATGCCTCAGCAAAAAAGAAACCTGTCACTCTTGAGGACATTGCCCTCAACACCTGAACTGCTAGTAACATCCCTAAACAGTACCATTATTTAAAAAAAAAGCCTTGTTCTATCCGGCTAATTATAATGTGAAACAGCACACGTATACATCACCAGTCATCAATAAGTCCACAAAAACATTGATAACACATAAGCATAAGCCATCCTAATACTAGTACAAGTTGTTAATACTCAATGATCAAATTAACATCAGTGAAGAGAAATAGCCCCTCTACTACACGAACAATCATAACAAAATGAATACAACCCTCACTTTTTACATAAAAATTCAACTAACATACAAGTTACATAAACAATAAATCAAGGAACCTTTATACTGGTTACTGCTTGCCTCAACTCCGGACATTCGAAAAAAATGTATTTAAAAATAGCATCACCTGACTCTTCGGAGACGGATTCTCTCTGATCGCCTCACATTTAAGTCTCCTGGTTCAAACATGTACCAGTCACTTCTTGGTGGTCTATCCCATGGTTCCTCAACCTCTACCACGACATGCAATTCTGGTAGTCTTATTGTCGCCTCCGATACCTCAATTATCGCATCTTTCTCACACCGCTTTAACTCGTGTTCTGCTGCTCTAATGTCAGGTCCATTCTCTCCCACTCTTCTAATAACATATGGGCCTCCTGATGCTATTGGAACATGTACCACTATATATTTGTCTACAGTACAACTGGTCTTAAATCTTGCACCTCTCTGTATAGTGGACTCTCTTCCTAACTACTTCTCCTATGGTTACCAATTTAGGAGGTGATGTCTTGTCACATCTCTCTTTCCTTACAGCAGCTAACTTTCTTAACTGTTCGCCTGCCCTAACATGCGCGTTACGCAGACGGGAAAGATGTCCAGTCGCTTAGTTCTCAACATTCGTTTCCCCATCATTACAATCAGTATCATCACTAGCATCTAGCATGAAATCTACTGGCAATCTGGATTCTATTCCAAACAACAAGTAACACGGGGAATACCCTGTGGACGAGTTGGGCGTAGAGTTATAAACTAACAAAACTTCAGCTATATGTTCAGACCATTTCCTTTTCTGGTTTGTCTCTAGTGGCCTCAGAAGATCGTGTAGGGTCCTAATAAACCTCTCGCACTGACCGTTGCCTTTTGGATTCCAACTCGTGGTGCGGCTCTTTTGAATCCCGTATACCCTACAGAGTTCTGCAATCACATCCGATTCAAAGTTCCTGCCTTGATCTGAATGGAGCCTATGGGGTACACCTAAATACAAAAACAATTTCTTCACCAGAACTTGTGCAACTGTCGAGGCCTTCTAATCCCTTGTGGGAACAGCAATTGTAAATTTGGTGAAAATATCTGTAACACATTTTCGTACCCCGACTATCCTTCTCCAACATAGTAAAATCCATGGTCGCCACCTCAAAAGGCCTAGATGCTAATAAATAACCTGCAGTTTAATATGGGGTGGTTTAGCAATATTACACCTCTGGCATCTTTTACAAAAACAGTTCAACATTTTTCGTGATGCCAACCCAATAACACCGACTTCTAAGGATTTGTATCATCCTATCTCTGCCCTGATGGCCGGTGCTGTGCACCGATTCTAACACTCTCTCCTTCAATGCATCAGGTACCACTAATTGAGAAATCCACCCTCTACCTGGTTTCTTTAATTTCCTGTACAACATCCCATTAATTACACTCAATCTCTTTCGCTGTTCAACAAGCTTTTGGTTTCAGGGGGTAAACCCCTCATCTCTATTTTACTCAGTCTCACTTTCTCACTCGCACAAGTTAACACTTTATTCACATGCGCATCTTCTGCTTGTAGTTTTCTCAACTCTTCAGCTGAATAGGATGGTAATGATAGCAGTGGCACATTACCGACAGGGTTATGCTGTCTATCTACATCTACAATCCCTCCTATTCTAGCAGTTCTTACTTTTGGATTGACTGGTGTAGCAGCTATGTGACTGATTGGAATGTCACCTTCTTCATGTTATCTTCCTGGTGCTTCAGAAGGGTAGCGGGACAAATAATCAGCATTTCCATTAGCACGACCTGGTTTGTGCTTAATGGTGTAGTCAAACATCGATATCAGTGCTATCCATCTCTGCTGAATGACACCCAGTTTTGCCTTATGCCACAAAGCTAAATTCCTACTATCTGTAAAAACCTCTACCTTAGTACCCAAAAGATAACTTCTGAACTTGACTCCAGGAATCTCCTCCGCTGGGCTGCTCCATTTAAGAAATCTACACAAATTCGGTACTGATTGTAAAATGTTCGTGCCAATAATGCCCGGCACTCTTCTCTTCCTATTGTCCATGTCTTTGGTGACAAACACCCCACAGTCCTTCATTTGTGTCCCATCCAACACAATGTCACACAAAAAGTATCCCACATACGGAATCACTACACCATTTGCGGCCGTTAACTTAACAAATTGTCCTTCCCTTAGAACATAGTCCTGGAACATGTCCCAGAAATAGGCCTCAGTGATGGTGGAAAACTGAGAACCTGTATCGATGATACACTGAACACTCTTGCCACCTATCAAAACAGTCTCTTCGGGCCTACCACCCACAATTTTAATATTTGAGCCATGACGCTCCCCTTCTAATACCTGGCTCTCAGCCATGGAGGGGTCTAGTTTAATGCCTGCCTGCACTCACGTCTCAAGTGACCTACCTGACTGCATGGCCAGCAACGTGGCGCTTGATGTTGTTGATCGCTGGTGGTGAGTCTGTTCAGCCTGGCACTAATCTCAGACATCTCCCTCTGCAGAAAGTCAATTTCACACTGCCTGGAAATAAACTCCGTTCTTGGTACACGGCCTGGCTCAGTATGTGCAGGCCTACATTCTACCGTTTATGGGACTACCTCAGCCTACACCGGCCCATACTGCCCCTGCTGAAACTCCACTTTAAATAATTTCCCCAGAGTTCTAATTTCTGGCTCTCACCTCTACCTCTCTGATTTCAGCACCCGGCTGGGACCGCACACCTTCACATGTTTGTGCACACTCCCTGATCTGAAGAAATGTCACTGATGAATCTTGCGAGATCTTTTCTTTTAAGACAGTTTGGGTGAAACTGTCCCTTATGCCAGCCACAAACTGGGCTACGGGTGGTTCTGCAATGGAGCCTAACTAGCTAACCTAGATTTTGCTATCTGTAGAGGATTATTACCAACTATACCCCAAAAAAAATGAACCGACAAAGAAACCAACTAAAGACCTCAACGAAAACAATCACTGGATACTAAAACAATCCTACTAGAATAATTCTAAGGCTGTCAATAACCTGGTGCAGGCTCGCCACTTGAAACAGACGTGAAAACAGGAGCAAGAACCACTTACTTCTGCTACGGTGATGTGAGGAGAAGAGCGCAACCCTGACTGTGTAGGGCCAAAGAAGAAAATGAATAAAGAGAGAGAACCTCTCACCGTCCTCGGTTAACAAGAACAGAAAAGAAATAAGGTTTAAGATGATCCAGGGTGGGCTGACAGGGAATTGGAACAATATTCTCCAAGTCCAGACAAAGAATTACTTAGAGGGCTGTTCTAACACCAATGACTATAATAAGAGTCTATCAACTAAACGACAAAGTAAGAATAACACAAGCATCATTTGTTTATTAAACTTATAAACTTCACAATAATATACAGACACGTAGCATCAACAAAGAAGTTAGGATACAGCAAAAATCAAACAGCAAAAACACTAATCTAACAAACAAAATTCCTAAGTACAGCAAAAACTTCTAATCCAGTAAAAACTTCATTCTACCAAACACTAATCTACCAAAAACTAATCCATCAAACACTAATCCACCAAAACTTTTAGTCCACTAAAAACCCAAGAGAATCTAAAATCTAAAACTAGAATCCTTGCTTTCCACTGCAAAACCTTTCAGGGTCTAACTAAATAAGTTTACTACAGGCATTGGCGCCTCGTCACTTGGTGTGGTGGACTACAGAAAAAAAAGACCGGTTCTACGTGCGCAGGTGCCTTTTATACTGGGGTTGGAACGACTCCCAGAGTTCCAGACCGATCAGACAGTCCGCGCCCTCTGGCAGAGTTCAATCCTACATCATCGCGAGCCGAGTACATATGGATTGATGGGTGACTGGATGGTGGTTATATGGATTGATGGGTGGCTGGATGGGTGGTTATATGGATTGATGGGTGATTGGAAGGGTGGTTATATGGATTGATGGGAGATTGGATGGGTGGTTATATGGATTGATGGGTGGCTGGAAGGGTGGTTATATGGATTAATGGGTGACTGGATGGGTGGTTATATGGATTGATGGGTGATAGGATAGGTGGTTATATGGGATGATGGGTGACTGAATAGGTGGTTATATGGATTGATGGGTGATGGGATAGGTGGTTATATGGGATTATGGGTGACTGAATAGGTGGTTATATGGATTGATGGGTGACCGGATGGGTGGTTATATGGATTGATGGGTGACTGGATGGGTGGTAATATGGATTGATGGGTGGCTGGATGGGTGATTATATGAATTGATGGATGACTGAATGGGTGGTTATATGGATTGATGGGTGATTGGAAGAGTGGTTATATGGATTGATGGGTGGCTGGATGGGTGGTAATATGGATTGATGTGTAGCTGGATGGGTGGTTATATGGATTGATGGGTGGCTGGATGGGTGGTTATATGGATTGATGGGTGACTGGATGGGTGGTAATATGGATTAATGGGTGGCTTGATGGGTGGTTATATGGATTGATGGGTGACTGGATGGGTGGTAATATGCATTGATGGGTGGCTGGATGGGTGGTTATATGGATTGATGGGTGACCGGATGGGTGGTTATATGAATTGATGGGTGACTGGATGGGTGGTAATATGGATTGATGGTTGGCTGGATGGGTGGTTATATGGATTGATGGGTGACTGAATAGGTGGTTATATGGATTGATGGGTGGCTGGATGGGTGGTTATATGGATTGATGGGTGACCGGATGTGTGGTTATATGGATTGATGGGTGACTGGATGGGTGGTAATATGGATTGATGCGTGACTGGATGGGTGGTAATATGGATTGATGGGTGGCTGGATGGGTGGTTATATGGATTGATGGGTGATCGAATGGGTGGTAATATGAATTGATGGGTGACTGGATGGGTGGTTATATGGATTGATAGGTGACTGGATGGGTGGTAATATGGATTGATGGGTGACTGGATGGGTTGTTATATGGATTGATGGGTGACTGAATAGGTGGTTATATGGATTGATGGGTGACTGAATAGGTGGTTATATGGGATGATGGGTGACTGAATAGGTGGTTATATGGATTGATGGGTGACTGAATGGGTGGTTACATGGATGTATGGGTGATTGGAAGGGTGCTTATATGGATTGATGGGTGACTGGATGGGTGGTAATATGGATTGATGGGTGGCTGGATGGGTGGTTATATGGATTGATGGGTGAATGCATGGATTGAGGGCGGTTGGGTTTATGGACGTATAAATGATTGAGTAGATGGTGGTTGGATTGGTGGAATGGATGTATAGATGGCTGGTTGGATGAATGGTTTGATGGCTGCAGTAGTGGATTGTTCAGTGGATATTTGTTTGGATAGATGGATGGATGGATGGATGGATGGATGGATGGATAGCTGGTTGGACTAACAGAAACTGACAAACCATGTGTGAGTGAAGACTGCAATGTACATTAAAATTACATATCTACATTTCTACACTCAAAAAACATAGTGGGTTCTAACAGTTATGTGTTGTGAATGTCTGGTTCCATTTGTAATCTGCCACAGATATTGTCTCGTTGGCACCCCATGGGGATTTGGTCAGTCGGCACCCTGTAGTGGCTGTGGTCAGTCGGCACCCTGTGGGGGGCTGTGGTCAGTCAGCACCCCATGGGGGTTGTGGTCAGTCGGCACCCCATGGGGGATGTGTTCAGTCAGCACATCAATTTATGTTTTCCAAATAAACATAGCTGTATCGTGTCGTCACCAGGCCATATGTAGAATCTACGCCAATTGTGCTACTGTTGTATCCATGGTTGTCAACTCCACTATGGTTGTGTGAGTGACCAAACCAATAGCCAAACCCATCGTTCCATCGGCCAAGAACATACACTGGGGCACCACTACTTCCGTCACACGTGACAGTGTCATAGGAGTAATGGCACCAGTCTTGATCATCTCTGACCTCCTTTGCAAAATCCTTGACTTTGGCTTTGCCAACGCTAACACATTTGGGCCCACCATGTGGATGCGAGACCACCACAACATCAAGATTTTCTTGTGCTGTCTGGTACTTCTCTTTCAGTTCTCTGCCAAGATTCCAGTATTGCTTTAGCTTGTCTTCTAGATTTCTGAGCAAGTCGTCATCGTGTGTGACACAAACAAGGGCACACCAATCTCCAATCTTATCCCGAGAATGTGACTTCAGTCCGTGGATGATCTTCTCCTGATCCCCACTCTCAGCACTATCATAGAACAACCGGACTTGACAGTTGGCGGCATCTGCTTCTTCTTTGAGTACATGCAAGGCCGTTGTCAGGGTAACTTTCCCCCATTGTGATTTTTCATTGCCTTTACATTGATCACAAGGGCACAGCTTATCTTTATCTGTGACAGTTTCGATTTTTTGAACAAAGCAGGTCCCACACAGGGTACCTTCGTCAACTTTGACTTCTATCATAGCCGTCAGGTAGGTCATGCAACCGATGAACTCAACCAACATGCTCTTTTCATCAGCTGAAAGATGTGACAGGCTCTGATGGAGCTTCAAAATATCACTGGCTTTGATGTAGTGTTGATGGCTCTCTTTGTCTGTACAATTATTGAATGCTGTGTCCGACTTTACGCCATTTTGGAGAATCTGAACTTGGTAATGAACTGGAATAGATAAACAGATATCGGTTATTGAACTATCTACGTTGACATTGATGTGTTTCAAATACATGTCCTGCGCAGGACGTTCCCATCAATCTCAACTACAGTTTCATTTTCAAGGCAACTTTATGTTCAGTAGTTTGTCATTGCTTTCTGAACGAGAAGGCTAAACTGACGCGTGTAGGAAGCAATCGTGTGTTAGTGTGGTAGATAATCCACCTATAGACGTGTGGTGTGTTAGTGTGGTAGATCATCCACCTATAGACGTGTGGTGTGTTAGTGTGGTAGATAACCCACCTATAGACATGCGGTGTGTTTGTGTGATTGATAACCCACCTATAGATGTGTGGTGTGTTAGTGTGGTAGATAACCCACCTATAGACGTGTGGTGTGTTAGTGTGGTAGATAACCCACCTATAGACGTGTGATGTGTTAGTGTGGTAGATAACCCACCTAAAGACGTGTGGTGTGTTAGTGTGGTAGATAACCCACCTATAGATGTGTGGTGTGTTAGTGTGGTAGATCACCCACCTATAGACGTGTGGTGTGTTAGTGTGGTAGATAACCCACCTATAGATGTGTGGTGTGTTAGTGTGGTAGATAACCCACCTATAGCCGTGTGGTTTGTTAGTGTGGTAGATAACCCACCTATAGACGTGTGGTTTGTTAGTGTGGTAGATAACCCACCTATAGACGTGTGGTGTGTTAGTGTGGTAGATAACCCACCTATAGACGTGTGGTGTGTTAGTGTGGTAGATCATCCACTTATAGACGTGTGGTATGTTAGTGTGGTAGATAACCCACCTATAGACGTGTGGTGTGTTAGTGTGGTAGATCATCCACTTATAGACGTGTGGTGTGTTAGTGTGGTAGATCATCCACCTATAGACGTGTGGTGTGTTAGTGTGGTAGATCATCCACCTATAGACGTGTGGTGTGTTAGTGTGGTAGATCATCCACCTATAGACGTGTGGTGTGTTAGTGTGGTAGATCACCCACCTATAGACGTGTGGTGTGTTAGTGTGGTAGATCACCCACCTATAGACGTGTGGTGTGTTAGTGTGGTAGATAACCCACCTATAGACGTGTGGTGTGTTAGTGTGGTAGATAACCCACCTATAGACGTGTGGTGTGTTAGTGTGGTAGATAACCCACCTATAGACGTGTGGTGTGTTAGTGTGGTAGATAACCCACCTATAGACGTGTGATGTGTTAGTGTGGTAGATAACCCACCTATAGACGTGTGGTGTGTTAGTGTGGTAGATAACCCACCTATAGACGTGTGGTGTGTTAGTGTGGTAGATAACCCGCCTATAGACGTGTGGTGTGTTAGTGTGGTAGATCATCCACCTATAGACGTGTGGTGTGTTAGTGTGGTAGATCATCCACCTATAGACATGTGGTGTGTTAGTGTGGTAGATCATCCACCTATAGACGTGTGGTGTGTTAGTGTGGTAGATAACCCACCTACAGACGTGTGGTGTGTTAGTGTGGTAGATAACCCACCTACAGACGTGTGGTGTGTTAGTGTGGTAGATCATCCACCTATAGACGTGTGGTGTGTTAGTGTGGTAGATCATCCACCTATAGACGTGTGGTGTGTTAGTGTGGTAGATCATCCACCTATAGACGTGTGGTGTGTTAGTGTGGTAGATAACCCACCTATAGACGTGTGGTGTGTTAGTGTGGTAGATAACCCACCTATAGACGTGTGGTGTGTTAGTGTGGTAGATAACCCGCCTATAGACGTGTGGTGTGTTAGTGTGGTAGATCATCCACCTATAGACGTGTGGTGTGTTAGTGTGGTAGATCATCCACCTATAGACGTGTGGTGTGTTAGTGTGGTAGATCATCCACCTATAGACGTGTGGTGTGTTAGTGTGGTAGATAACCCACCTACAGACGTGTGGTGTGTTAGTGTGGTAGATAACCCACCTACAGACGTGTGGTGTGTTAGTGTGGTAGATCTACCACCTATAGACGTGTGGTGTGTAAGTGTGGTGTGTTAGTGTGGTAGATCATCCACCTATAAACATGTGGTGTGTTAGTGTGGTAGATCATCCACCTATAGACGTGTGGTGTGTTAGTGTGGTGTGTTAGTGTGGTAGATCATCCACCTATAGACGTGTGGTGTGTTAGTGTGGTGTGTTAGTGTGGTAGATCATCCACCTATAGACGTGTGGTGTGTTAGTGTGGTGTGTTAGTGTGGTAGATAACCCACCTATAGACATGTGGTGTGTTAGTGTGGTAGATAACCCACCTATAGACGTGTGGTGTGTTAGTGTGGTAGATAACCCACCTATAGACGTGAGGTGTGTTAGTGTGGTAGATCATCCACCTATAGACGTGTGGTGTGTTAATGTGGTAGATCATCCACCTATAGACGTTTGGTGTGTTAGTGTGGTAGATCATCCACCTATAGACGTGTGGTGTGTTAGTGTGGTGTGTTAGTGTGGTAGATCATCCACCTATAGACGTGTGGTGTGTTAGTGTGGTAGATAACCCACCTATAGATGTGTGGTGTGTTAGTGTGGTAGATAACCCACCTATAGACGTGTGGTGTGTTAGTGTGGTAGATAGCCCGCCTATAGACGTGTGGTGTGTTAGTGTGGTGTGTTAGTGTGGTTGATAACCCGCCTGTAGACGTGTGGTGTGTTAGTGTGGTAAATAACCAGCCTATAGACGTGTGGTGTTAGTGTGGTAAATAACCCGCCTATAGACGTGTGGTGTGTTAGTGTGATAGATATCCCGCCTATAGACGTGTGGTGTGTTAGTGTGGTAAATAACCCACTTATATACGTGTGGTGTGTAGATCACCCACCTATGGACATAAGTCTCCAGAATCCCGGGAGCCACCACGGCCTAGTGGTAGTGGTCATACTCTCGCCTTACCGGCTCGGTGTTCATGCGTCTATGTGGAATTGTTTAAACTAACCCGTTCCGCCAGGTTGACCCGGCCTAAATGGGTACCAGGAAATGTTGTGGGTAGTGAAGGCAGCCGGGTGACACTGATAACGTCAGTCAGCGAGCGCCGAGAGGTCTTTACAAATATGGTTCTAGCAACATATGGCCAGTGCGATGTAAAGCGTGTAAATGGTTCCTGTACTGACGATTTACAGAATCCTGACCACCCAGCTGGATTCACGGTGCGATCTGTTGTCTGACAACTGAGCGGAAACAGAGATAGGGAGGATGCGTGAGAAATGGAGAGAGCGCGGGAGGGGGGGGTGAAAGTTAGAGAGAGAATGAGAGGTTGAGAGAGAGTGAGAAATTGAGAGAGAGTATGAAAAAGTGGGAGAGTAAGTGGGATATTTATTTACAGAGTAAGAGAGAGAGAGAGAGAGAGAGAGAGAGAGAGAGAGAGAGAGAGAGAGAGAGAGAGAGAGAGAGAGAGAGAGAGAGAGAGAGAGAGAGAGAGAGAGAGAGAGACAGACAGAGAAAAGAGATTCATAACAACAATAACACAAGATCTCATTGACACATTCTATCATGAATATAAATTGGAAACAATGGAGTGATCTTGAGGCTGATCAACACCTGTCCATTCAATGCTCATGCTATCGCTGTGACCTATAGAACTCCCTAGCGACTGATATTTGTGTGTGCTACGTGCCACTTGGCGCATTCATCTCTGTTTTTACATCTTCAGCCTGTAAGCTTTACTGTCATTCTAAACATAGAAACAGGTGTCCGCTCTACGAACGTGCCAGCCGCCTCTTCCTCGGCACACAGATTTGAGATTATGCTCCAGTTCATCGACCTGTCCTGTTTGCTGTGTCCTTGCTGCTTGTTGCTTTTACTGACTTTCCTGTTTGCAGTGATCTTAATGTTGACCTTGATGTTTGCTGTGACCTTTCTGTTCTCAGTGACCTTGATGTTTGCTGTGACCTACTTGTTTACAATGTTATTCTTGTTAACAGTGACGCATCGCATTTTGATAACCTATCGACAGCATTAAAACCAAAATATGAAAACTGACCAATCTTTCTGCCCGGTCTTCCCATGGTGAGACATTCGGAGAGGCGCTCGGGGTCCTGTGGAAGACAGCAAGAAGCATGTTCATGGAGAGATCATCACTTGCTGGTAGCATTTGGCAATCTCACACATGTTTGGTTTGAGTGACTGGGTGAGTGATTGACTGATTGACAAACTGCAATGACAACGGACAAGAAGAGAGGAGAAGCTTTCCTGGAGAGATTTATAACACAGACAGATCACAACGATGGAGACATCATGGAGGATGTTAAAGAACAACTAATAGTTTTCATCAAGGATGTCGTACAAGCAGAAGACATAAAGTACGTATTGAAAACAGCGATGACACAGCGCCAGGACCTAACGGAGTCAGGTAGTCTTAAAAGAGCGATGGAGATTTGGAGGAGATGGCTACTTGTTTCTATCTGAGCATTAGTACGGAATCTGTCACGTTTTCATTACTGCCTATAGTATCTTGCGGTGTAGGGCATGGGGGTCTTGAGCCTGGGGAATTAAGGCCGCATGGCTAATGCACTCGAAAGTTGGTGCACAGCTATGTAATACCACTACCAAGCCAGTCAAGGACCATTCAAGACTTTGTGGCTATAGGATTATCAGCTTGCAGAATACATTTGGCAAATAATCTGGAAACGATTGTTGCCGTTAAGTTGCAGACATTCTTGGAAAGAGAAAAGCCACTCCCAAGAGGGCTGGGGAGTTACCGGCCAAGGAAAGAAACATGGTCAAACGCAGCGATATTTGTTTTTGATGTTTATGATGTGTTCCAGAATAGACATATAACAATGGCAGCATTGGATCCTGAGAATGCAGATAACAGAGTCAGATATGATCTCTTAATGCACACTCTTATGTAGATGTGTGTTTGTCCCTGGGTGGTGTAATGGATGGCATCTACCCTGCACTCTCGTAGAGTTGTCCTCCGCCTGGGTTAATGGATCTTGGTGTCACAAGATCGCCATGAGTTAACCAGATAATGATAATACAGAAAGTTTGCTTAGCGCATATTTTCTAGGCTACAACAGTTGTACAAAATACAGATAGAACCCGGCAGATCCTGGTTACAATCAGATATCAGACAATCCCGGGTCGGGCAAAAATAACAGCTGCAGATGTATAGGGGAAGTGAGTGAGATGAATCTATACACCACTTTGACAGTTCTGATTCAAGCGGAAGTGCCCAGCTCGGGAGAAAACAGTCCGTCTGTCATTTAGAGTTTCCGGACATCAAGCGAAATGGCGGCTGTGATTGTCACCACTCGACAGAAGATTGGCGGCTTGTTATTGAAAACTGTTGTTGGGACCATACAGTCACTCGCTAGCTTGTTGTGGATGTCAAAACATGGGAGGACGAATTTGACATTGATTGAGCCAGGGAAGATAGATTCCTGACAAGGGATGATCTGCCCAAAATAACACCTGTGTGGACATAAAGAATAACGTCACGTGACCAATTTTAGGCGTTTGCCAAAAACCAGGATTGTGAGAGACAGTGTACCTCAAACAGTGGATTTGGGAGGACGTGCTTTGGCACTACAGTTAGGGAGTTTAGAACATCTAACGTGTGCGGGATTAATTAGATTTATTTTACACGTGCCTGGCATGGCAAACTTAGATGTGATTGAGTAAAAACTGCAGTGCCGTATAAGGTAGAACCTATTATATAATTAGTTCTAATTAATATAGGCAGTAACCTTGTTAAAACTAGAGTGTGATGATTAGCACTGTTAGTTGAAAACTAGTTAGAGTAGTGAAGTGATAATTGGCTCTGCTAGGGTGAATAGGATAGCGGGGTGAAAATTGGAGAGATTTAAGATGGGTTGGGAGATGGGGAAAGTGCCCAATGGGGATGGATCTGTCAGTGGGTTGCCCACTGAAGTTTGCACTCTGTTATTGGTCTTTCCTTGTCATCGTCTGATTCGGACGTAGGTGAGGAGCTAATATGCTCTATAACAGAGTTTAGTTAGCTGTAAAATAACTGAGCAAGGCAATAGGCTTACACTCAGCCAGTAGGATCAGTGACTAGTACTATCACCAGATGTGTTGTTTCTCTCACAGGTTCCCTACCAGTTACGAGGAAGTTCAACACTGGGTTGGATGAAGTGCAACTTCAATTAGACATAACACCAGTTGGACACTAAAATGTTTCTTACTAAAAAGGAATAACGTCCGAGAAGAAAGATGGTATTATGTTTACGCTGGACTAATAATCAGGAGGGTTCACCATAACATGGCTCAGAAGAGCCAACCAATATAACGATTCCTGCGTGTTAAGGTTCACCTAGGATGGGTGATGATTGCTGATGCATCACACAGCATAAGAACATTGGTAACTAAACAAGAACATTAAAATATAATAGTCACATGGTGTGATATATTCTAGTGAAATAGTACAAAAGACATGATACTTGAAACTAGATAGACACTAGTTAGGATCAAGTATATTAACAATAACAGTGATACCTAAGTACACACAACAAAGGATTCGTACATTTTTTTAGGAACGATAGGAACTTATAATCGGTACAGATGACAGTCGGTGTCCGGCAGGAGAGATACAGTACCGGGTGAGATGGACTTGTTCTGACTTAACGTGCTGTGGTGTGTCCTTGCAAGGATGAACTGACTATGCTATTATCTCACGTAAAACCCAGACACCACGGCACCAGTCGGCGGGTGCTATCAAAGGTTGAAAACTCACTGTTTTCAGTACCAGGGAAGAGAAAGACGGCAAAGTGTGAAATCTGGGCTGGGGACGACGTTGATACATAGCGGAGCCAGTCAGTGGAGATTGGCGTGTTAGTTTAGAATCCTGCGGTTGGAATAGGGACTGGCACCTAACACCTTACGGTTAACATGACCTAACGTGGAAACCGGCCACGGCAAAATGGGAGATAAGAGGGTCAGCCAGACCCGTCTGAAATAACACATGCGGTAAAAGTCCAGACTTTGGGGAGCCAAGACAACGTCTGTAGTTGCCACCACAAAGGAGCAATTAGGACCAGATGCTTGATACCTCTCCGCAATACTACGGGGCAAAGTAGGAACACATGGCTGACACATTCTTGCCAGCAACCCAGGAAGGCTGGTGTTAATAGCCTATTGGAATGTAATGACGCAACTGCATTGCCGCCAAAGCATGTTTCATTGTTTCAGGCGTGGCGGGGCCTCGGTCAATTTGATTGACAAATGAAACTACCGTCCACAGGAAAGGAGGAGGGGTGAAAAGAATTTGGCACTTAATCCATCTGGGTAAATCGTCCTACATGAAAAATAGGTGGAGCTAACAGGAACTTGGACATAGTAATTAGCTAACGTGGAAACTAGCCAGGAACGGAGAGAATAAAACTACGAGCAGTGGCCAGCAAGACTTCAGACGCATTCACAATAGCGTACCAGGGAAGCCGGAATTTTAATTTCTGGTGAGAGATTACCCTCTCGTTTTGTTACTTCGATAGTCGTATGACAGGATTTCCTAGCTAAACCCAGGTAATACCATTACTCTGATTAGTTTGTCTGCTAGTCTGAAGGCTTGTGTAGTTTCCTGTTTCTACATATTCTCCCAAACTTTACACTGGTGGATTTTCTTTGTACTTAATGTTCCAGTTCTAGCTTTACGATTTCACTGAGAACTATCTTCTTCTTTCATTCACCACTTGGTTGTCTGATTTGTTGTATGTGATAATTTGGAGAAATCCATTATCCAAGCTACATGAGCGTGTGGCTTATGCATGTACAGGAGATACATGTAGATTCATCCTGTATGATGTTAAGCATTGGGGAGACTGACTACTTAGGAGAAATTCCTGAGAGCTACCAGTCTCTTGATAGCGTCCAATTAACATTCATTATTTGGACCAACACTTTGAGTGCCTACCAAGATTGTGGTGAAACCACTTGGTTTGAGTAATGACACCAATTCACCTTGTCTGCATGATGTCTGCATGAAGACAGACATGACTTAGGACAATCAATATCCCAGACAGATTCAGGGAAGGCATTTAATGTTCGACAGGACTGTGCGACCAGTCCTTCCGACAAGACAGAATGAATGAATCAGAAGGGAGAAAGTGAGGTGAACTTATATGGGAAACACTCCATTACATAAATGTATGTGAATATGTATGCTTTGAGCTATAGATGTTCTAAATGGCTTTATGAATAAATACATATATATATTTATTTATTTAGAACTGATATATGTTTATGTAACATACCATCATATATTATGACTTGAATGTATGTTTATATGAATGTATAGACATATGTGTTTGAGATGTGTAGACGTAGATACTATCCATCTCCGTTCGTTTCATTCCAGATCTCTTAGGAGCAATGGACAGTCAACAACCCATATCAGGAAGTGACTTAGCCTTGTGAGGGACCAATTTGGACTACTTCAATCTGACAGTGAACTGCGTCTCACTGGGGGAAGCATGACCTATGTGACCTCTTAAGTTACGTATACCATAATATAATCATCATCATATGATCATCAAGACTAGAAATAATAAACACAGTTGTTGTATTTTAAACTCAGTTGTCCTTATAAATTCTAAATGTCTATAAATTTTTGTGTAGCTTAAATAAGTACACACATTTTGTATCATTTAGTGGGGGTTCACATATTGTCCAGAAGTGGGAATCTATGTCCGGGAGGTATCTTGCCTATGCAGTCATAAGTAACCAGATTACGTTGCGTGTCTTAACTCCTCCTTTCTCACTTCTGGTGATACCAAGTACAGCCACAAATATATAGATATATTCTATCTTCAACGAGCCACTTCTTGGCTGTTTTCTTGAGTATCAGGGACTGTATCTTAAATCAGCATAAGACACTAGTTCCATGTTTTCTCTCTGGGATCTGGGGTGGTAATTAGTCCCGTCTGACAGAGGTAAGGGGTCTCGAACTGCACCCCGAACTAAACCCCAGTAGGAGAAAATGATTTTGGCTGAGTGGTTGCCCAACCGGGAGCTACTTCAAGCCAGTTGGTGACATATTTGTCTGCTCGTCCGCTATAGAATCCCGGAGTAAACCTTAGAACACTTTGGTTCGCTTGCAAGGAACGAACCTATTTCAAATCTGTTAGTCTGGTATTATTCTGGTTTTGCCCGGGGATAGAACCTAAGTCATTCTCACTTACATTCTTAGCAGCATTAGTTAGTTATTATTTATTTCTAACGTATTAGCTTGCTCGTTCGTAAGCAAGATTTTGACATATTAGGAATTCTCATCCATGAGAGAATCAGAGAATAATTTCTAGACTATTGATTTTCATTAATCATTCTTTCATTCTTCACCCATAACATTTGCTAAGTATTAACTTAGGAATTTGTTTCTAGGGAAGTTTGTAGAATTTAAATAACTTGTTAAAAAGTTAATAACGGATAATATCATATGAGTTAATTTACATCATTCACCACTGTAGAATTAATAACCACATTAATTAGTGATATTGATTAGTTTATTGATGATTTACTTGATGATTTTTTGATTACATGCTTTATCATTTGATTTAATCATGAATAATTTGATAATGCATAATTACTTCAGTGTATGACAGACTGCTTTGCATCAACTTTCTCACTCAAATTCACTACTGTCATTCTCATAGCAGTGTCAGTTCCTCTTGTCACTATCCTGCTCTAGCGTAAATCTGACTAGAACTCTGTAGGGTAATAATATAATTACTTACCTGAGTTTAAGCTGAGAAGAGATCGTGGATGCACGCACAGATTACTTAGAGTCCGCTAGAGGATGTGGCATAAGGCTCGGCTTAGTAGGAGAGAAGCTAGAACTATTTATTAGAGATGAAATGGATTGGTGGGACAAAGAGGATGAACAGATGATGAAAAGACTTGCAGAATTGGAAGCAGATATGCGTCACAAAGCTGAAGAAGATGAGATGAAGAAGCAAATTGAAATACTGAACGTGGAGGAATCTACCAGCTCGATTGAGGAAAAGCCAATCACTCAAGCCGAAACTCTGATAGAAAGCAGGGAAGCTGACCGTCACAAAGAAGAGGCATGCATTCCTTTGCAAATCCCCATGGCTCAGAAAAACAAACACTTAGTCACAGAAAGGCAGATGCTTCCCACTTCAATTCTGAAAAAGAAACGGAATCGGAGGAAATGTACCAAGCGTACAGTAAACAGTCACAAACGTGAAAAATGTTTACACTGCAATAAAAGCGGATTAGCTGGCTTGGCAACCCAGCAACCTCAGAAGCTTCCTACGACTTCCCAAAGGAGAAAAATCCAGGAGGAGGAGAACCTGAGGAAAACTATTAAAGAGATCGAAGGCGAGACCTTACCCGATTCTCTTAATCCCTTCAGTTCAGAGGAACTAGGAGTGGAAATGAATTCAACTGAGACTGGAATTGATGTAAAACAGGATTCCAGTGTTTCTTTCTATGTGGCCACACAAGATGAAACAATTATCAGTATGAATTACTTATCTCAGGTGGGATATGGCATTGAAAATGACATCCCACAACATTCACTTCTATTGGATTTGGCACAAGAAAACCAGACCAGGGAGAGAATACCTCAATTGGGCTTGGCACAAAAGAGCCCGGCCAGGAAGGAAAAACAAGACTCGGAGGAAAATTCTTACGATGTCAGTATCTTGGCGTCTTTCACAAAGGAAACTCAAGATATACAAAGCAGTCATGTAGATAGTACTACGGACTCTGATTCAGGGACGATAAACATGTCTGCTACCAACAAAGAAGAAAATACTTCTTTGGACAGGATGAAGGTAATACCTATCATCAACACAGCTGAAGCTAACAGGGGATCAGAGTTGATGGACTCTGCAGCGGAACAAACCAGGAGCGGTTGGTATACTCAACACTCAGGACCTTGTTTACCTTTCACTTCAACCAATGTTGGATGTGGAGAACAGCTGTTTATGTATACTTCTACAAGGAGTGATACAAATTCACAGTTCTTGAGGAACCACCAGATTTCTCAAAACTGGACAACTTCTACTAGCCTAATACTTTCAAACACAGATTCAAAATGGAACTCTGTTGAAGAGGAACTCACCTGGATAAAGAATTATCAAGGGAAGAAAACTCTTAAATCAGGAGGGAGTAAACGGACGCCCTACCAAGAAAGAGACAAGTACGAGTTGAATGCACATCATAACAATATGATGTTTAGCAAATTTCCTGCCAAAAGGAGGAGATTAAAGGATTGTATTATGATCTTTGGCCGACGGAGGAAAAGAAAATGGAGCAACATTACTGCGACCAATTCTTTTAAGAAAACACTGATGGCACTTCCTCTGCTTATAGGACAAGGGCCAGAAATTGAGTGGACAATAACAGTCTCTCTGCGGCGCAGGAGAATCTTGTTATACATTTTGCAATTTCCCGGCTGGGAAAAAGTAAAACCTCCAGAGGACACGACATTACCGAGCAATAGCACGGAAATCCAACATAAAACCAGGAGCAAAGATTTGCACGATTTAACCTGGGAGAATGGACATGGGATGTCTTTTTGGACTCACAGGACAACCCACTGCCACAAGGAATATTGGGAACCCAGACTTGGAGGCAATTCTGGAATGGAGAGCACTTAGATACATTCTTGAATGCTGCCGAGGCTCTGTTATAGGCTTCATTGCTGAACCTACTTAAATTGGGGAGCTATGTGACGGGACAGCCCCGCCAGCATCAGAATTACACAAGTTTGAAAGGAATTAAAGAGCCCATATTTTTCTATCATTCTCTAAAAGCATAAACGTCCACCAGAAAATGATAGAAATGCAAGAGGATTGAAAACAAGAGAAAAATACATTTTGACCACGCACGCCCCATCATTTCTGTAATGCTAGGTCTGAGAAAGCTTTGATGTACAGATCAAACGTAAAACCCAGACACCACGGCACCAGTCGGCGGGTGCTATCAAAGGTTGAAAACTCACTGTTTTCAGTACCAGGGAAGAGAAAGACGGCAAAGTGTGAAATCTGGGCTGGGGACGACGTTGATACATAGCGGAGCCAGTCAGTTGAGATTGACGTGTTAGTTTAGAATCCTGCGGTTGGAATAGGGACTGGCACCTAACACCTTACGGTTAACATGACCTAACGTGGAAACCGCCACGGCAAAATGGGAGATAAGAGGGTCAGCCAAGACCCGTCTGAAATAACACATGCGGTAAAAGTCCAGACTTTGGGAGCCAAGGACACAGCTGTAGTTGCCACCACAAAGGAGCAATTAGGACCAGAGCTTGATACCTCCCGCAATACGGGGCAAAGTAGGAACACATGGCTGACACATTCTTGCCAGCAACCCAGGAAGGCTGGTGTTAATAGCCTATTGGAATGTAATGACGCAACTGCATTGCCGCCAAAGCATGTTTCATTGTTTCAGGCGTGGCGGGGCCTCGGTCAATTTGATTGACAAATGAACTACCGTCCACAGGAAAGGAGGAGGGGTGAAAAGAATTTGGCACTTAATCCATCTGGGTAAATCGTCCTACAGTGAAAAATAGGTGGAGCTACAGGAACTTGGACATAGTAATTAGCTAACGTGGAAACTAGCCAGGAACGGAGAGAATAAAACTATGAGCAGTGGCCAGCAAGACTTCAGACGCATTCACAATAGCATACCAGGGATACCGAATTACTGGAGAATATTACATTTCGTTCTGTTGACTTCGTACGAAGTCGTATGACATGGATTTCCTAGCTATAAACCCAGGTAATACCATTATTCTGATTAGTTTGTCTGCTAGTCTGAAGGCTTGTGTAGTTTCCTGTTTCTACATATTCTCCCAAACTTTACACTGGTGGATTTTCTTTGTACTTAATGTTCCAGTTCTAGCTTTACGATTTCACTGAGAACTATTTCTTCTTTCATTCACCACTTGGTTGTCTGATTTGTTGTATGTGATAATTTGGAGAAATCCATTATCCAAGCTACATGAGCGTGTGGCTTATGCATGTACAGGAGATACATGTAGATTCATCCTGTATGATGTTAAACATTGGGGAGACTGACTACTTAGGAGAAATTCCTGAGAGCTACCAGTCTCTTGATAGCGTCCAATTAACATTCATTATTTGGACCAACACTTTGAGTGCCTACCAAGATTGTGGTGAAACCACTTGGTTTGAGGAATGGCACCAGTTCACCTTGTCTGCATGATGTCTGCATGAGGACAGACATGACTTAGGACATTCAATATCCCAGACAGATTCAGGGAAGGCATTTAATGTTCGACAGGACTGTGCGACCAGCCCTTCCGACAAGACAGTATGAATGAATCAGAAAGGGAAGAGTAAGTGAGGTGAACTTATATGGGAAACACTCCATTACATAAATGTATGTGAATATGTATGTTTGAGCTATAGATGTTCTAAATAGGTTTATGAATATATACATATATATTTATTTATTTAGAACTGATATATGTTTATGTAACATGCCATCATATATCATCATACCATCATATATTATGACTTGAATGTATGTTTATATGAATGTATAGACATATGTGTTTGAGATGTGTAGACGTAGATACTACCCATCTCCGTTCGTTTCATTCCAGATCTCTTAGGAGCAATGGACAGTCAACAACCCATATCAGGAAGTGACTTAGCCTTGTGAAGGGACCAATTTGGACTCCTTCAATCTGACAGTGAACTGCGTCTCACTGGGGGAAGCATGACCTATGTGACCTCTTAAGTTACGTATACCATAATATAATCATCATCATCATATGATCATCAAGACTAGAAATAATAAACACAGTTGTTGTATTTTAAACTCAGTTGTCCTTATAAATTCTAAATGTCTATAAATTTTTGTGTAGCTTAAATAAGTACACACATTTTGTATCATTTAGTGGGGGTTCACATATTGTCCAGAAGTGGGAATCTATGTCCGGGAGGTATCTTGCCTATGCAGTCATAAGTAACCAGATTACGTTGCAGTGTCTTAACTCCTCCTTTCTCACTTCTGGTGATACCAAGTACAGCCAAATCTATATAGATATATTCTATCTTCAACGAGCCACTTCTTGGCTGTTTTCTTGAGTATCAGGGACTGTAGTCTTAAATCAGCATAAAAGACACTAGTTCCATGTTTTCTCTCTGGGATCTGGGGTGGTAATTAGTCCCGTCTGACAGAGGTAAGGGGATCTCGAACTGCACCCAGAACTAAACCCCAGTAGGAGAAAATGATTTTGGCTGAGTGGTTGCCCAACCGGGAGCTACTTCAAGCCAGTTGGTGACATATTGGTCTGCTCGTCCGCTATAGAATCCGGAGTAAACCCTAGAACACTTTGGTTCGCTTGCAAGGAACGAACCTATTTCAAATCTGTTAGTCTGGTATTATTCTGGTTTTGCCCAGGGGATAGAACCTAAGGTCATTCTCACTTACATTCTTAGCAGCATTAGTTAGTTATTATTTATTTCTAACGTATTAGCTTGCTCGATTCGTAAGCAAGATTTTGACATATTAGGAATTCTCATCCATGAGAGAATCAGAGAATAATTCTAGACTATTGATTTTCATTAATCATTCTTTCATTCTTCACCCATTACATTTGCTAAGTATTAACTTAGGAATTTGTTTCTAGGGAAGTTTGTAGAATTTAAATAACTTGTTAAAAAGTTAATAACTGGATAATATCATATGAGTTAATTTACATCATTCACCACTGTAGAATTAATAATCACATTAATTAGTGATATTAATTAGTTTATTGATGATTTACTTGATGATTTTTTGATTACATGCTTTATCATTTGATTTAATCATGAATAATTTGATAATGCATAATTACTTCAGTGTATGACAGACTGCTTTGCATCAACTTTCTCACTCAAATTCACTACTGTCATTCTCATAGCAGTGTCAGTTCCTCTTGTCACTATCCTGCTCTAGCGATAAATCTGACTAGCTCTCTGTAGGGTAATAATATAATTACTTACCTGAGTTTAAGCTGAGAAGAGATCATGGATGCACGCACAGATTTACTTAGAGTCCGCTAGAGGATGGGGCATAAGGCTCGGCTTAATAGGAGAGAAGCTAGAACTATTTATTAGAGATGAAATGGATTGGTGGGACAAAGAAGGATGAACAGATGATGAAAAGACTTGCAGAATTAGAAGCAGATATGCGTCACAAAGCTGAAGAAGATGAGATTAAGAAGAAGCAAATTGAAATACTGAACGTGGAGGAATCTACCAGCTCGATTGAGGAAAAGCCAATCACTCAAGCCGAAACTCTGATAGAAAGCAGGGAAGCTGACCGTCACAAAGAAGAGGCATGCATTCCTTTGCAAATCCCCATGGCTCAGAAAAACAAACACTTAGGCACAGAAAGGCAGATGCTTCCCACCTCAATTCCGAAAAAGAAACGGAATAGGAGGAAATGTACCAAGCGTACAGTAAACAGTCACAAACGTGATAAATGTTTACACGCAATAAAAGCGGATTAGCTGGCTTGGCAACCCAGCAATCTCAGGAGCTTCCTAAGACTTCCCAAAGGAGAAAAATCCAGGAGGAGGAGGAACCTGAGGAAAACTATTAAAGAGATCGAAGGCGAGACCTTACCCGATTCTCTTAATTCCCTTCAGTTCAGAGGAACTAGGAGTGGAAATGAATTCAACTGAGACTGGAATTGATGTAAAACAGGATTCCAGTGTTTCTTCTAGTGTGGCCACACAAGATGAAACAATTATCAGTATGAATTACTTATCTCAGGTGGGATATGGCATTGAAAATGACATCCCACAACATTCACTTCTATTGGATTTGGCACAAGAAAACCAGACCAGGGAGAGAATACCTCAATTGGACTTGGCACAAAAGAGCCCGGCCATGGAAGGAAAAACAAGACACGGAGGAAAATTCTTACGATGTCAGTATCTTGGCGTCTTTCACAAAGGAAACTCAAGATATACAAAGCATTCATGTAGATAGTACTACGGACTCTGATTCAGGGACGATAAACATGTCTGCTACAAACAAAGAAGAAAATACTTCTTTGGACAGGATGAAGGTAATACCTATCATCAACACAGCTGAAGCTAACAGGGGATCACAGTTGATGGACTCGGCAGCGGAACAAACCAGGAGCGGTTGGTATACTCAACACTCAGGACCTTGTTTACCTTTCACTTCAACCAATGTTGGATGTGGAGAACAGCTGTTTATGTATACTTCTACAAGGAGTGATACAAATTCACAGTTCTTGAGGAACCACCAGATTTCTCAAAGCTGGACAACTTCTACTAGCCTAATACTTTCAAACACAGATTCTAAATGGAACTCTGTTAGAGAGGAACTCACCTGGATAAAGAATTATCAAGGGAAGAAAACTCTTAAATCAGGAGGGAGTAAACGGACGCCCTACCAAGAAAGAGGCAAGTACGAGTTGAATGCACATCATAAAATTATGATGTTTAGCAAATTTCCTGCCAAAAGGAGGAGATTAAAGGATTTTATTATGATCTTTGGCCGACGGAGGAAAAGAAAATGGAGCAACATTACTGCGACCAATTCTTTTAAGAAAACACTGATGGCACTTCCTCTGCTTATAGGACAAGGGCCAGAAATTGAGTGGACAATAACAGTCTCTCTGCGGCGCAGGAGAATCTTGTTATACATTTTGCAATTTCCCGGCTGGGAAAAAGTAAAACCTCCAGAGGACACGACATTACCGAGCAATAGCACGGAAATCCAACATAAAACCAGGAGCAAAGATTTGCACGATTTAACCTGGGAGAATGGACATGGGATGTCTTTTTGGACTCACAGGACAACCCACTGCCACAAGGAATATTGGGAACCCAGACTTGGAGGCAATTCTGGAATGGAGAGCACTTAGATACATTCTTGAATGCTGCCGAGGCTCTGTTATAGGCTTCATTGCTGAACCTACTTAAATTGGGGAGCTATGTGACGGGACAGCCCCGCCAGCATCAGAATTACACAAGTTTGAAAGGAATTAAAGAGCCCATATTTTTCTATCATTCTCTAAAAGCATAAACGTCCACCAGAAAATGATAGAAATGCAAGAGGATTGAAAACAAGAGAAAAATACATTTTGACCACGCACGCCCCATCATTTCTGTAATGCTAGGTCTGAGAAAGCTTTGATGTCCAGATCAAACGTAAAACCCAGACACCACGGCACCAGTCGGCGGGTGCTATCAAAGGTTGAAAACTCACTGTTTTCAGTACCAGGGAAGAGAAAGACGGCAAAGTGTGAAATCTGGGCTGGGGACGACGTTGATACATAGCGGAGCCAGTCAGTGGAGATTGGCGTGTTAGTTTAGAATCCTGCGGTTGGAATAGGGACTGACACCTAACACCTTACGGTTAACATGACCTAACGTGTAAACCAGCCACGGCAGAATGGGAGATAAGAGGGTCAGCCAGACCCGTCTGAAATAACACATGCGGTAAAAGTCCAGACTTTGGGGAGCCAGGACAACGTCTGTAGTTGCCACCACAAAGGAGCAATTAGGACCAGATGCTTAACACCTCTCCGCAATACTACGGGGCAAAGTAGGAACACATGGCTGACACATTCTTGCCAGCAACCCAGGAAGGCTGGTGTTAATAGCCTATTGGAATGTAATGACGCAACTGCATTGCCGCCAAAGCATGTTTCATTGTTTCAGGCGTGGCGGGGCATCGGTCAATTTGATTGACAAATGAAACTACCGTCCACAGGAAAGGAGGAGGGGTGAAAAGAATTTGGCACTTAATCCATCTGGGTAAATCGTCCTACATGAAAAATAGGTGGAGCTAACAGGAACTTGGACATAGTAATTAGCTAGCGTGGAAACTAGCCAGGAACGGAGAGAATAAAACTACGAGCAGTGGCCAGCAAGACTTCAGACGCATTCACAATAGCGTACCAGGGAAGCCGGAATTTTAATTTCTGGTGAGAGATTACCCTCTCGTTTTGTTACTTCGATACAACGTCGTATGACAGGATTTCCTAGCTATAACCCAGGTAATACCATTACTCTGATTAGTTTGTCTGCTAGTCTGAAGGCTTGTGTAGTTTCCTGTTCTACATATTCTCCCAAACTTTACACTGGTGGATTTTCTTTGTACTTAATGTTCCAGTTCTAGCTTTACGATTTCACTGAGAACTATCTTCTTCTTTCATTCACCACTTGGTTGTCTGATTTGTTGTATGTGATAATTTGGGGAAATCCATTATCCAAGCTACATGAGCGTGTGGCTTATTCATGTACAAGAGATACATTTAGATTCATCCTGTATGATGTTAAACATTGGGGAGACTGACTACTTAGGAGAAATTCCTGAGAGCTACCAGTCTCTTGATAGCGTCCAATTAACATTGATTATTTGGACCAACACTTTGAGTGCCTACCAAGATTGTGGTGAAACCACTTGGTTTGAGGAATGGCACCAGTTCACCTTGTCTGCATGATGTCTGCATGAGGACAGACATGACTTAGGACATTCAATATCCCAGACAGATTCAGGGAAGGCATTTAATGTTCGACAGGACTGTGCGACCAGTCCTTCCGACAAGACAGGAATGAATGAATCAGAAAGGGAGAGAAGTGAGGTGAACTTATATGGGAAACACTCCATTACATAAATGTATGTGAATATGTATGTTTTGAGCTATAGATGTTCTAAATGGTTTTATGAATATATACATATATATTTATTTATTTAGAACTGATATATGTTTATGTAACATGCCATCATATATCATCATACCATCATATATTATGACTTGAATGTATGTTTATATGAATGTATAGACATATGTGTTTGAGATGTGTAGACGTAGATACTACCCATCTCCGTTCGTTTCATTCCAGATCTCTTAGGAGCAATGGACAGTCAACAACCCATATCAGGAAGTGACTTAGCCTTGTGAAGGGACCAATTTGGACTCCTTCAATCTGACAGTGAACTGCGTCTCACTGGGGGAAGCATGACCTATGTGACCTCTTAAGTTACGTATACCATAATATAATCATCATCATCATCATATGATCATCAAGACTAGAAATAATAAACACAGTTGTTGTATTTTAAACTCAGTTGTCCGTATAAATTCTAAATGTCTATAAATGTTTGTGTAGCTTAAATAAGTACACACATTATTGTATCATTTAGTGGGGGTTCACACATATTGTCCAGAAGTGGGAATCTATGTCCGGGAGGTATCTTGCCTATGCAGTCATAAGTAACCAGATTACGTTGCATGTCTTAACTCCTCCTTTCTCACTTCTGGTGATACCAAGTACAGCCAAAACTATATAGATATATTCTATCTTCAACGAGCCACTTCTTGGCTGTTTTCTTGAGTATCAGGGACTGTATCTTAAATCAGCATAAGACACTAGTTCCATGTTTTCTCTCTGGGATCTGGGGTGGTAATTAGTCCCGTCTGACAGAGGTAAGGGGTCTCAAACTGCACCCCGAACTAAACCCCAGTAGGAGAAAATGATTTTGGCTGAGTGGTTGCCCAACCGGGAGCTACCTCAAGCCAGTTGGTGACAGGTGAGATTGACTTGTTCTGACTTAACGTGCTGTGGTGTGTCCTTGCAAGGATGAACTGACTATGCTATTATCTGAGGGTCCGATCCTAAACACATTATAGAACACATAACACATTTTCTTCGCATACACGTCTCATATACGTTACACTTTTCTTTTAATATATTAATCTTTATTAATTTTTAGAAGCAAGAGTTGTTGAATATGTTGCGTTGGGGGAGAATGAGAGGGGGCATAGTACGACAGTGAGAGAGTGATAGGAAAAGGTGTCCATGGGCTGATGGAGTGTGTTGGACGGAACCTGGTGGATTCTCCAGGATATTGATAGGGAAGAAAAATTAAAATGTGGGTGTTGACTCCCCTCACTCCAGGGACGACACTTTAAAGGAAGACACGACACTTGGAGGCGTACATTATTACCGCGGGATTACCACAAGGATCTACAATACCATCTGTGATATTCAATGTATACACAAGCAATATCGCAAGCACTGAAGCACCAGGGATTGGAAGGATAATAACTTTGCAGATGGTGTCTTTGTGTGTAGGCAGGGGAGTGACAGGAAGCAATCTGCGCAAGAGTTGCAGGAGACAGTTAGTTAACAGAGTGATCGACTTGTGTACAGAGATGGGCATTGTCATTAACCCAGATAAGGTGTCTGTGTTATGGTGCTCTCTGGACAATAGGATTGTTAATGTTACCGTTCCAAGTCTTACAATAAATGGCAGACATGTTAACAGAGAATGAGGGTGAACTGAGATATCTGGGAATCACCTTCGACAGAAGCGTGCAATTCAACGATCATGTGGAAGAAGGGGCGCGGTTTGTTGAAGATCATATCAGCAATGAACATGGAGCAACGAATGTTGTTCATACTCTATCAACATCTGACTCTCAGCAACTGACTATGAATTGGAACTGATCACAGTGTCAAAGAGTCAGCTGATGAAACTGGTGCACGTACAGAACGATGCTATGTGGGTGATACTGGGATGCACAAGGGACATGCCAGTAGTGTGTAAGTAATACATTCTAGCCTTACCCATGATTGCAGACAGGCTCAAGGTGCTTCAGGCTAAAACATGTCTTCGAGTGGCTGCAGACACGGAGCACCCTCTACATGGAGCCCCGGACACATTTCAGGCCCACAGGCTGATCAGAAGAAAGTCATGCATGGCTCTGGCAGAGGACATAATCAGAGAAGTGCGCATGCTTGAGAACATTGGGAATATCAGTGGAAAAGTCAGATCTGTGCAGGGTCATAATAACATTGGATACGGAATGTAGGGATTGGCCGGCTGGTGCACAGATTGAGCGGAGCAACAACTGATCTACGACAATTCGCGACCAGGGGATGTAATCATCTACACGGAAAGCTCTGTGCTAAGAGTTAAAAGAAGTGACGGGGAATGTTGGTGGATGATGTTTGGTGCAGGAGAGCCTGGCATATGATATTATAACATCTAGTTTGAGGCGTTCCGCTGGCTGGAAGACAGCACACATGATTAAGAAATGTGAAGACGAGCATGTTTGGGCAGTGTGGCAGGCTTCCATTCAACAATCAAAAAATAGAGAACTTCTGTTGAAATTTTTCCCCAAGGACGTGCTGGTGTAGTTGGAAACGAGCAGACGGACAGATTGGCTGGGTCTCCGCTACATGGTGGGGTTCTGGTGCTTGATAAGGCAGATGTGGGCAATTTGAAATCGTGTGTATAATGAAAAATTGATAGATTGCGGCTTGTTGGGAATATTGCTGCAGGGAGTGACCACAGGATCTGATCAACATTGAAACCTCCGAGGAAAGATCGCACGGAGACATAATCAAACTGCTAATGGTACCATTAGTATTGGAACTCTCCGCTAGTTGTTGCAGATGAGGACGAAGGATATATGGGAAGGTCTCGTGTACTGTAATGTTGGTATTTGACTCAATTCATTGATTCATTCAACGATTCATTGACAGATTCATTGACAACTGAATACGTTTAAAACTGATTCCCCGACGAACGAATTAATAGATTAGACAGACAGGCAGAACAGACAGACAGACAGACAGACAGACAGACAGACAGACAGGCAGGCAGGCAGGCAGGCAGGCAGGCAGGCAGGCTGGCAGACAGGCAGACAGACAGACAGACAGGCAGGCAGGCAGGCAGGCAGACAGACAGAATATCATTACGAAGAAGAAGAAGTAGAGGAAGAAGAAGATGAGGAGGTGGAAGAAGCAGCAACAAGATGTAGAAGAAGAAGGAGGATGGAAGGAGAATGAGAATATAAAGAAGAAGAAGCGGGTGGGTTATGTGAAAAAGGGAGTGGTGATGATAATGACGATCTTGATGGTTATGCTGAATATAATGTTAATGATGATGATAATAAGTTTATGAATGATGGTGATGATGATGATGAATATAGTGTGTTGAAAACACTTTAAGAAATAACAAAAGATCGAATTACATCAGCAGTATTGTTATGAAATGAAACAAAAGATTTGCTGAAATTCTGTGAAGAAACATCATGGAGAAAACATGTGTACAATGTAAGGTATTAATGGCCACCCATTGTAGGAAAGGACAGAATATAATTCTGACACCACCGCCCGATTTCTATAAATAGAACAAGATGGGTTAAGACTGGTAAGGCGAGTCAGTAGTAAGCAGGTAGAACCGAAACGATATTCTCTTCACTTGTTCACGAATCTACAGAGAGAGAAAACAAATCAATAAACTGTTAAAACTTATCAGGGAAACAAAAGATCAAGCAATTGTTGCCTTACTTGTGTACTGTATGAAATATGGGTAATATTCCCCCAATTCTAAAGAAGTCATCCAGAAGTGAAATTGAATTTCCAATACCATTACGGGGATTCCCGAACTAACAAAATTGTTTACTCAGAATGGTCATACATACAGTGTTACACATTTTCGTGCAGCTCAGCTGCTGTAAGACTAGGGTGCCAGATGTCCGGCAAAAAAAGGACATGTCCTCGATTTTAGCCTAATATACTCCGTCCGACAGGCAAAGCTAAAAACCTTTCAAATGTCCGGCTTTTCTTATATTTTATGTTTGTTTTTTGTTTTATTTTTAAAAAAAAATATTTATGAGTTATTAATAAAGATTATAAGGTAATAATTGTACAATCGGCTGTTTAAATAATATTTGTTTAGCATTTTGAAAAAGGCCTCCATTGAATTTATATTTATATTTTAACATGATTGTTTCTTGGTCGTTTCACTAAGGGTAAGGTACACTTATTGGCAGCTATTGTAATAACATTGTACTGATTGTGGGTTGAATCTGGAATGATTCAAATGAAACATTCAATATGTCCTCCTCTGTCCTCTTTTTTTGTCTTATTATGTCCTCCTTCTGGTGCTCACGTGTCTGGCAACCCTATGTGAGGCCTTCTCTTCATAATATTGTGTTTATCCTGTTCTTGCACACACTTTAATTATATGGTTGTTCTACGTTGCGACTGGGGTGCTTACCTGCCGATCATGATTTCGAATTTCATTCAATGCGGGAATTTTTGCAAATTATCTGTGTTTCAGGTCAGACCAGTCAAACATTAAAACATTTCGTGGGAAGTAGAGGCGGTCGATCGATGCACCCATCGATTGCTGGTTGGTCTATACAAATCTGTGGCAAACATCACGGACGGAAGCGAATCATGGACAATTAGCAGGCAAGTGAGGAATTATGTGGAGGCTGCAGGCATGGGGTTGTATAGAAGGATGATGAGAACTCCGTGGACGGATAGAGAGAATAATTGAGAATCTTGAAAGACGTCAACTCGTAAAGAAAACTGGTTATTCGCATCAGAAGAGGACAGTCCACATTCTGTGGGCGTGTCATGATAAGGTCAAGTTGGAAGCGGGGATGGGTGGATAAATATAAGGAGACCAAGAGAGAAGATGCTGGACAGTTTGACATTTTTTTTTTGGGGGGGGGGGGGCGCTCGCTTTGAATTCAAGCGTAGTCCACACACTATATTTATAGTAATACTGGACTGAATTTTGTGTGTGGATTAGCTTTCCCTATTAACCGTGTCCTTCGCCATCAGGCGAACCCACTTCGACTTCAGAGGTACTTGTAATTTACATCCCCAAGTCTAGGACGACAGGTAAACATTTTAATCCAGCTGTCCGGTGTAGGGGTTGAACCGCTTACCTCGGCATCAGCACACCGGATGTTTAAGAACATACGTTCTTATTCATTCGGCCATGAAGACGTGCGGACAGTTTGACATGGCATGGAGTATTAGGATCGGAAGTGACTGGCAATACGCGAGACGGAATTCTAAGGACAGTCATAATCGCTAAAACCACACCACGATTGCTAAAAATACAAGACGTGTTAAGACTCGTAACGCCAGTCAGTAGTAAACAAGTAGAACGGACACGACAGTCACTTCACTAGTTCATGAATCTACAGCGAAAAAGATAATCAATACAGTGTGAAAAAACGGGCACTCTCCCGCTGTTCATTCTTCACCTCGACACCGTAAGGTACAAGAGGAACATGATGAGATGAGATGATGAGACTGTTAAAACCTAGCAAGGAAACATGAGGTCAAGCAATTTTTGCCTTACTTGTTTACTATATGAAATATAGGTAATTTTTCCCAAATCTAACCACGTTTGTAGTAACAAATCATCAGGAAGTTAACTTCAATTTCCAATACCATTAAGGGAATTCCCGAACGAACAAAGTTGTTTACTCAGAATGGTTACACATGTGAAGCCAGTGTTACACATTTTCGTACAGCTCAGCTGCTGT